>DWLR01004042.1:0-12627 GCA_018246295.1 Papilio alexanor hazarajatica
AGGTTCATTGATAATTAAATAATTTAACTACAAATTAATTACTAAGATGATATGTAAAGATCAGTATTTTTTTTTTTTCAAAAGACGTTCGTCTTTAGTCGTTAGACGTTCGTCGTGTTAAGAATAGGATAGTAATGAGTAACTTTAACCGTCGTGTAAATATAGTTTAAACTTTGATTAATGAAACATCATAAGGAAAGGTAACTTTAAAGTTATTTATCTGTAGTGCCTACATTTGAATATGGTTGTTTGGAATATGAAAATAAAATCGTTATTTGCTTACATTTTCATAAGTAAATTACTTAAAAATTATAAATAAAACCCCCTTTTATTTACCCCAGTCAGAGAAACCCTTTAGTTAAAATTTAGTAGGTGTCTAACATGACAGTAATTTCAGAAAATATTTTTTTACGCGTTAATTCGAAATGTGGTTCTTAAGCTACTGATTATACTAGAGAATTAACATCAAAGCCAGCACAGCATTTCTAATCATTCCCTATTACAAATTTATCGTCACAATAGGAACACCTTTTTCCTAATTTCGTGAAAATACTTTTCTGTCATTGGATAAGTGATTTTTTACACAATCATACATTATTATCAACAGACGACCAACATTTCTGAAGCTGGTTCTTTGTTGTGCGGCTTTTGATTTGACATCTTCATTGTGTGAGAGTGACTATTATAGTATGTTTTTTCTTATCACTTCATCGAGCATATAAGTTGGCTGCTATAGAATTTTGAGATACTAAAAGAAACTATATTAAAGGTGCCATTAATCTCTGATTTTCAAATCAAATATTTGATGAAGGATAATATATAAAATGAATATGTATATGATTCCTCTGTTTTGTAATTACATGTAATATAATAAAAGTTCAATAATAAAATTTTTAAATAAATAAATAAATACTACATCAGGGAAAGAGATATCAATTAATAGCTTAATTATTGATTTCATTGATGTTCATCTTAACTAAAGATCAGAGAGAGAGAGAGAGAGAGAGAGAGAGAGAGATATTTATTTAACAGTGGTAAAATCCGCAACAACAACATCTATTGCATGAATGGCCCGCTCGACCGGTGAAATACTACCACCTCTCAGAAGACAGGCGTGAAGTAGAAGTATTTTGAGTGTCGACCGAAGATTGAGATGCCGGAGGCCTTTCTTCTTCTTGTCCTCTTCCCCTTCCCACAATTTTCTAATAAGAAAAGGGTGGTAGGGAAAGAGAATTTGACGAAGCAGGGGATAGATAGGAGAAGAAAATTTTCATTTTTCTTTCTATCCTCTCCCGTGTCTATTAAAGGTAGGCAATACATCTTCAACTCGAAAACGTCTATAGGTGCGAGTACGAGTAAGCGGTCCCTTAGGTGACCGCTTACTCGTTTGCCATTGTATAAAAAAGAAAGGATAGACGCAGAACTGCCTCAGGTATAGAAATTAAAGATAGAATAAGGATAGCAAAAGATAAATGGAAAGAAATAGTTCAAAATATTAATAAGTAATTAACACATACGTGTATAACTTAGATAATATGTTTATGTTGAACTTCTAAACAAATTACATATCAGAAGTTGCGGCTAGCTTGTAATAAGAAATTGCGTAATTAAGTTCCCGTGTTCGCGGTAAAACTTTTGTTATAGTAGCGCTTGACTTAGTGTCTGCAGGAAATAGTTATTAACGACTGATTACTTAGGTATTCGTAACTCATGCTACAGGTTCGTAGCTCATGCTACACCGTAGCGCGGTGTAGTGCATTCTTAAAAGTTCTACGAGGTTAAAGTGCAACATCAATGCATATATGACAAACTCGTATTACCGCATCTTTTATAATGATCACAACAAATTAATTATGAGCAATATTACTGAACAGATTTCATTCATACGTTTTTACACATGTAGTGAATCATTGGACGGTTTTAATGGTACACATTTTTGTCAGTTAAAATATTAGTAGATTAGTAATTAGATATTTTACTAAAATTTCTTTTAACCATTCCAACTAAACTTAAGCTTGTGTTAGGACGTGGTTTGCGATAGTAGTCGAATGGCGGGTACGAACCCACTACCTCATTTTCGATACTCATTAACCATTAGGCCTTCTTTAACCATTAGGCTATTGCCGCTTGAATAATGCATTAATATTTTGTCTAATTTTGTTAGAATACGACGATGATTGTTGAAAAAGGCGTAATAAAATGTTAGTATAAATGCACTGCTATCCATAAAAGGCTGTTACGTATGTATTGTAAACCTATTGCACTTAACTAAATTTTACGTTCCAAATTTAATAAAATATAGTCTGTAATTGAAACGTTAACGTAACCTGTCATTGCTTCATTGAAAAACAATGCCTCTATTATCCTGCATATATATATGTTAATCCCAAAGATATCTTGGTTAGATTTTTCTTAGATTAGTAACCGACATGATGTAATTCTAAAGAAATTCTATTTTATGTGCTATAAAGCCGGCTACAAATGAAAGTATATCGTAACGTTTTATTACAAACGGTATTAGATTTATTCTCTCTAATAATATATAAGATGTTACAGGACCATCAATGCAAGATTTAAAAATAAATTTAAAACCTACATTACAAATATACATCTTCATCTCCTTCCTCCTGTCAGGTCGGCTTCCATATATCCTGGACTCTACTGTAGTCCATGCTGTTATTGGTTTTGGCTATAGTTTTACGGCCGGCCACCTGCTTAACGCCAACCCTCGAATAAAGAGAAAAATAATGCTCCGAATGAACACAAAACCAATAGATGGTTTAAAAAGAGCGAGTTACCTAGATGGTATTATTTTTATTTGCCTATCTATCCGAACGAAGCAATGAAATAGTTCTTGTTATAGTATTATAATTCTCTTAAAACATAATATATTTAATATTAAAGGTATTAAATAAACTAATATTTGCTAGTAAATTTTATATGTCATAAAATCACAAGAGACATTTTTCGACATAATAGAAAATAAAAATGTAAATTTCGATATGGAGATACGTAAGGAAAATCATATATCACTTTCTCCTCTACCCCGTCAAAGCAAATTGAATCAACAAGCATTTGAGTTAACGTTTCTCATATTGTGTTTGAAAATAGATAAAACAAAAAACATCTATCATGATATTATATTAAGTCAAAATGTAAAAATATTTGTATATATTACAAAGATGTTTTTTATATATAAATCAATCTATGTAATAAATATTAGAAATACTTGTTTTCGTTTGTTTTAGCACTTACAGAACAACGAGTAAAATTGTTATTTTTTTTTTAATGAGAAAAACTAGTAACTGTGATTTCAACTAATGTTAAATAGCGATATGATCGAAACGTGCATTATTTTTTAAAGCATTATTTAAACATTATCCCGTTCGCTCCTCTTTTGTAAGGAGTCCTTCGACATCAAGAACGATTCGGGAATTTTCTTCCAAACCTTTTTTGCACGTACAATAAACATAGATTCAAATCGCTTCTTTCGAACGCGATGTATGTATATGTCACGACAGTTTACAAATTGGCGGAGGAAGTCAAATGCTAAAATTGTGAACTAATATTTAACTAAGTTAAAATTGAAGATAATTATTATAGGTTATGTTTGTTATTCTGAATAATTCGTTCAGTCCACACTTTGCTGACAGTTCATATTTTAGTCAGATTATAAACTAACGAGGTTAATAATTGGTCACAACTGGTGACAACTCAAGGATAGAGTTAAGCTGTTTGTCTAAACATCTGTACGTAAAATGGAGATGGGAATTAAATCATGTAATCTTTTCATATAATTCCTGTTCATTACAGTGGCCGTTAAATGGGGATTTTTATGTCGTAAAGGCTCAAGTGAATTGAAATTAAGTTGTATGTGCATTTACTGTATTAAAAAAAATGTATTAAAAAAACTATTTTAAATAACGAGATAAATCAATTGATTTATATTAATATAACTTGAAAGTAAAAATGCGATTTTATGTAATTGAAAACTTGAAAAGATAATGTCTCATTACTATTTAAATTTTATTTTAACATAAACAGTGGTAATTAATTAAGTCAATGCATGCTCGCGGCAAATTGATTCATAAATCGTTCCACATTTTAACAGCACCGTTCAATTATCGTTCCAAAATACGTCCAAAGATTGAATCGTGACATTAAAATTAATTTTATCTGTTACATTTCCTTTATAAATTGAATGTTGTTTTACGGAGGGAAAATAGCAGAGCGAGGATCGTCCTCTAAATATTAAAGTTATTAAGAAGCGGATAAGTTTTAACCTTTATTAATTTATTTAATTTTAATGTCTAATAAAATAGGTAATCTTTTTATTCTCGGCAAATGAAATAGTTACATTAACAAAATAAGTAAACATAGTTAATTTCTAAATGTATATATCCATATGCGGTAATTCATTCATATGGTTATTGTATACATATATACAAATACAATACTGTGTAAAAATGGGTATTTAAATAAATATTTGTGTAGAACGTAGAACTGATCTAGGAAAGGAAAAAGCGTCTGGGAGTTATGCCCACGTACAGATCGACGCAGCATAGGTAGGTCTTCTAGCGGAAGTTAACTGGATAAGAGTGTCAGGGAATTGATCTATTGACTATTAATGGGACAAGCTTACGGCCAGCAGTGGGCATCTATTTATTAAAGTTAGAGAAACAAAATAATATGAAATAGTAGTTGTAGTAATCTATTTTGAGAAGATAGATAATTGATACAATGAAAAATTGAGCAATGCAAAGGCAAAGGAAGCAATAATTCCATATCATCGTTTGTATTTCCGGCGGTGGTACTTATTTTAAGCATAGGTAAATAGTTGTAAGCCAGGCTTTATTACATATGTTTAAAATGTAAATAGTCATTGTATTTAAACACGTAAAAGCATCGCTTCGTGTTTTACGTTCGGATTTAATTTACAATTTAACACGAGTTCGCAGTGAGACTTAAAGTTTTATCATAAATATATTCTAGTACAAAGCATACTTAAAAGGAATTTCTACATCTAATGTAAAATAAACAACAAACATATTTATAATTTCCGGAGATATTGGTTCGCCTTTCAAAATATTTATATTTTTATATTACTAAGAGTTTTTTTTCTAAGTACAGATAATTGTTTTATTTGTTTTTGTAATAAATAACCTATTGCTTATCTGGTGACATTATAACCACCTGATAAATAACATTTCGAACAGAGGGTTGTGTGAATTTGTTTTAACAACCTATCCATCTCGTTATCTTTTATTGAAGTTAAATATAAAAATGTTACTTGATTTTAAAATGAAGTTTTGTAAATGGCGATTCCATAATTGGACGAGAGTCGAGTATGAATTTTCAAGGTCGCATCACGTTTAGACAATTTTTGTTATATGAGAGAGAGAAAAAAGACAGTAAAACGCCCTGAGAAGGAGAGTAGTGTATTGTAAATATTGAAAAAGCACTAAATCTCTCTTATTCTTTATTATTTAAATGATTTATCTATTGTTCTGTATACGGTACGGAGAAATAGATATTATAAAATGTTCATCCATCCTTAATAAGAAAATAAGATCAAGTACATTTGTAGAGGCAGCAATACAAAATGGATCATTGTAAGAGATAGTAAATCCAATTACGGTTTTCCTTCCAAGTCGAGTGAACGTTAATTCAGTTACAATATTGCTCGCCACAAACTGGCCGCAGACTCGTGCTTCTGAACACGTTGCATATGCTGTTACCTACAAACGTTGCTTAACCGAGCTTAATGTATTATGTTGGAAACATAGTATATGTTTTGTTGACTGAATATGCCATAACATGTAATATATAGTATGTATAATGTATATAAATAAAAAAAAACTGAAAACTCTAAGTAAGCTTTAGAATTTATTTAATAGGTGGCGCTATTCTTAATTTGATGAAATTCTTTTATTGTAGTGATTCTTGTCATGATAATATTGGGATAATGTCCTTAAATTGGTGTATAAAAGGGGCTTCGATCGACAAGTAGTCCAAATACTGTTAAATATAATAGTTTCTATTGAGGTCCAAAAAAAAATAGATTCTACGGGGCTCTTAAATGTATAAAAATATTGTTAGTAATATGAAAACATTATTTAAATTAACATTCCGAGTATGTTAATTCTATAGATATTGTTACAAAGTACAAGCTGTTGATATAACTTATAATTGGAGAGGAAACTGTTGAAACACACGATCGTTACGATAGAAAAAATCTCAAAGTCCAATTAAAATCGTGGCGCGTAATTAATAAGATATCATTATACTTAAATTTCTTTAGACTAAAATTATAAATATTAAAAAGTAGAATATTTCAAATTGAAGACGTAATATGATGCTGACAAATCTAAATTGCATTTAAAGTAATTCGTTTAAAATATAAATAGTTTTTAAATTAATTATTTAATACGAAAAGTTTAATTTGAAATATATTTCTGTCAACATGAAGTCTAGTAAAGAATTTGTTAACATTATAGATTGTTGTTGATATATTAGTTTTTGTGTAAAAATATTCTAAAGCTAAAGTAAGCTGTAATGACCACCATATTCCAATACGATAGGCAGGAGTAAAGACAGTTAATGGCGTAACAACTATTCACTATTCTGTCTCGGCTTATCCCGTGCAAATTTGTGTTGAATAAAATTAATTTATCAACTGCGGAAATTACACTTCAACGGGCGAAAGATATTTACCAAATGCGGAAATTGCTTTCAATAGTGTTTAGTTGAAGTTTATGAGCATTTAATGGCTTATATTTTCATGAGACTTAATATGTTTGTCGATAATATAAACATTAAGACATTTCTTAATTAGACAGCTATTTGCTGTCATGCTGTCTATCTATAAGGGGGTTAATGTTATGTACAATTATATTTTAGTATATTTGAATTTTTTTTTTCTTTTTATTTCATAAGAAAATTAAGTTAATTAAGTTATATATTATTAATATTATTATGTCTCTGTATGTATTCGTAATATGTTTTTATGTAATATATATTTATACACCTATTTAGAAATTATTAGGCTTGAAATGGTCCATAAATCCAAACTATTTAATTTGTTTTTTTATTTTTAGTATAAATAAATCTATTTTATTTAAGACGAGTGCAAGCTTATATTTTATCATAAGTCAAAAAAAAGTCCAATGCAACTACCCCGCAAATTAAATTGGCTTCCCCCAGTGGTAATAAGATTAAATGCAAATAGCTTCATTAGTTATGCTTACCGTACGCGCTAAGCGGATTCATTATAATGTGTAATCAATTTTAATAAGCTTTAATTTATGTGAGGAAAACTAGCTCACCTAACCTGTTGTCCTTAGACAACGACAATCACGGGAAAGTGACACGAAGTGACAAGTCGTTGTACGTATTTGTAACCTGCATTGGCGTTGATTACGCGAGGTAAGTACAGATCCCATCATGTCGTCTCTCGTCGCTCAATCAGGATGATGTTAACTGACCATCGTTAACTTCTAATATTCACAACAATCAAAAAAGTTATAGATGAGATCACTGGGAAAATGGGATGCGGATGAAGTTAGTGCCAACTAACTTATCATTTAAATGACATACTCAAATAATAAAATAAGAAAAGGAAAACGACGGAGAATATATTTTAGAAACTAAAAAATAACGCTCACCCATTAAGCAAAAGTTTTTTCAATCATTAAATAGATGGCGTTGTTCTCAGTCTTAAAATGAAATTATTTACTAATGCTGATGATCCTTATCACGATGCAATAAATTCATTAAGTTCTTTTGCTGCCGTCATTTTATAGTTTATTTATTTAATATATATAAAGAAGCGTGTTATTAATAATTAATAATGAAATAAAAACTTAAGTTCTGTAGTGTTTTTCGCAGAGCATGCGGTTGAAGCGTATTATTTCATGAAAATATTTTTACAAAGAAATTCCTCAATTAATTCAAACAAAAGAGCCATTTCATTCGTATTCTGTGACAGGCATCGGTCTCGCCCTCATCTGTCGTACCAGAATGTTTGTTTCCAATATCTCTTTAAAAAAGTTCTCAGTCCTTTGTATTTTTTCGTGTATAACATTTATATATACGGCATCGATCGATCGAAGTTGATCAGTTTATTTCAGTTGATGAACGGAACGCAAATCGAAGTGTCAATTCTCGACAATTTATAAATTGTCGAAGTCAATTCGTCAAATTGTAAACTGATGTTTTGCTTGCATTATTAAATTAAAGTTAGAACGGAAGATAATAGGACAGGTTAGGTGTGTTAGGTTGGACTAGATAGTTATTTTAAAGAATAAAATCTTAAAAAGATGATCAAAGAAAATAGCTATTACTTTATATAAACAATAGAAGAAGTCGACTTGCGAATAATTAGTGCAGTTGTTTAGAAAATGCCAAGTAAGATTCTAAACTAAGTTCTCAATTGTTGTTTGTGATGACATGTATATACACTCGTGAAGGGGTTGGCGGACTTCTACAAACATAAATCTACACATAATGCTCTTCGGTTAAGATTTCACTAAGCTGGTCGATTCTTCTAAGACGATCTCTACCATCACTGTCATTCACATTGGCAACATATTCGCCTTGCATATCTTCCCTTCTTCAAAACAATGAACCTTTTAACATTCCCCAAAAATCTTCTTTTCAAAAATTTTCTTAATTTTAGTTACAATGTTCACTTTTAAGCCAGATGTTTCCCTTAAAATGTAATATTTAATCCTGACTTTCAGAGTCACGCAAAGTGTACTACACAAAGACCGCATTTTGATATATACAATATATACGTGTAAATATATATTTTATTGTACATATATTACACCTATATCTACCCGTACTCGTAACGTTTTGTTATATTATTCCAACCATTATGAATTCTACGCCAATTCAACCTTAAATTTCCAGTTTGAGAAGCAAAGCCACTTCATCATTCGGATATTGAAATTGATTGAAAAAAAATAAGCCATTTTTTTGATTAATTTGTGCCTGCCGAAACCCTCTTCCATTATGATTCGGAGGCCTTAATTATCTTTTTTCGTGAAGGTTTCGTTTTATTTACCGGCCTTAACACAAATAGACATGCCAATCCCTTTGAAAGGGTAATTGATTGTACAAGAGGAAATCTGAACGATGTCTATGATCACTGTTAAAGTAAAGCAACAAACTTTTCTTGCTAGTAAAAAGAAAATTACAAGGTTTCGGGATATAATATGAAAGTTTAACATTTTTTTTAATGCTATGACAATTTAAATTTACTACATTATATTAAATGTACAAAATAACGATTTTTTTATATTTACGCGAATACGCGAACGGACCGATTGGCGGTTGATAAGATTGAACCCACGTCGCAGGTCACGGGTTCGATTTCCACCCAGACCAAACTTTTCTGTGCATGAATATGTCTGTTTGTCTTGAATCTGGATGTAAAGACCACCAGAGGAACTGCAGCATCGTTCTATTCTTAGTACGGTGGAACATACTGCGATCGCCAACCCACATGCCAAGCACGGCGATTATGGCACATTTTCCCCGAATGATGCGATCAATGGGGAGGCCTATATCCACCAGTGGACGATCATAGATGGATGGCCGCAAATTTTTTTTATTGAAATTAAGTTATTTTTTAAGAATTTTATAGAGTTTATTTATTACTCTATTTTTATTCCCAACGTTTCGACCATTTTACATTACTCGTGGTTACTGCTTGGGATACTGTGATTATTAAATTTAAATCCCAAACAAAGCATACAAATATTAAATCTCAAAATATTAAGAGCTCATTCTGCATAGATCGATAAAAAAGAAGCGTTTTTCGCCAGGAACTTGGACATAGGTATAAAAATAATTATACACGGATAATATTTAGAGATTGGTCAATGTATGATTATACTAAAAGTCATTTCCAAGAAAGTTTCATTTTTAATAATGGTATAGGTCAGGATAAGAACGTTTAAGATTGTTCATTGTTTTGTAATATTGAACCTAGTTAACAGTACGACATTTATAAAGAACATTAAAGAAAAGATCTGAGTAAAGAAAGAACACTTTGTGCTATTGAAACGATGTTAAAACAATGGACTATCTGCATTAGCTGGATCTATTATTCTATTTTGTTCCTATTGCTCGACGACAGCACTTTAAAGTTGTCTCATTTTTTTTAAACTTTTTTCATTTTATTTCAATTGCTATTGTGATTTACTGAGCTACCGTGATTTCAAAGTAAAAAAGAAAAAACAAGTAAGCACATAAGCACTTACGTCCGTAACCCAGAGGGGTGGGAAGAGATTACGGATTTCCTTTTGGCAAGATTCTGGCACACGCCTTGTTTATTCTACATCTTTGCAATTACGGATTCAAAAATTATATATTATTTGAAGTGCTTTTAGTTTACTTTAGTTCTTAATCATCTAAAAGTAATGCAAATCGTAACAGTCTTGGCTACGTTCGATTTAAAAAAATGTTACAATAAAAAAAAACTCTAGAACCTTAGCCAAGCTACATAAGAAAATTAACTAAATTAACTTTTTTATGTAACCAATGTTTATTCTTATTTCTAGTTAGTAGTTAAAGATAGCAATTAAAATCTTACTTTTAAATAAGCGACTCAAAAACTATGAATTATTTATGTAGGGTGTATTTTACAGAGGTTCACAACTACACAACTTTGAAATGGAATAAAACAAAGATGATTTTTTTAATTGACATGAAATTTACTTTGTTCGAAAGATAATCTTCTGGCATTATAATTTAAATATGACTTCTGACATATGACCGCCACGGCTGGCTCGGACGTAGTCTAATCCGGAGGTCCAATTTTCGATAATTTTTTCCAATATTTGTGGCCGTATATCGGCAATAACGCGGCGAATGTTGTCCTCCAAGTGGACAATCGTTTCGGACTTATAGGCATAGACTAGCTACTTTATATATCCCCACAGAAAATAGTCTAGTGGCGTTAAGTCGCACGATCTTTGAGGCCAATTAATGGGTCCGAAACGTGAAAATATGCGGTTACCAAACGTTTCCCTCAATAAATCAATTGTGGCACGAGCTGTGTGAAATGTTGCGCCGTCTTGTTGAAATCACAGCTTCCTCACATCATGGTTGTTCAACTGATGAACGAAAAAGTCAGTAATCCGGGCTCTATAGCGGTCATCATTGGCTGTAACGTTCTGACCAGCATCGTTTTTAAAGAAGTACGGACCAATGATTCCACCAGCCCATAAAGCACACCAAACAGTCAGTTTTTCTTGATATGACGATGTCTCAACATACATTTGAGGATTATCATCACTCCAAATATGGCAGTTTTGTTTATTGATGTATCCATTCAAACAAAAGTGAGCTTCATCGAAAACGAAATTCGCTTATGAAAATCGGGATCAACGGCAATCTTGTTTTGGACCCATTCACCGAATCTATGCCTTGCTAGGTGATCGTGTGGGTTGAACTTGCACAAGTTGGATTTTGTAAGCACGCAAACCAAGATCTTTCCGCAAAATCTTCCATAAAGTGGATTGACACATATCCAATTCCTGTGCACGATGGCGGATAGACTGATTCGGGTTTTCCTCTACGCTGCGCTCTACAGCAGTAATGACTTCTTCTGTACGCACTGTACGACGTCTCTGTGGATGTGTATTATCATTTAAAGTAAACGTCGTGCGAAAACGTTCCATAGTTAATTAAATTAATTGCTCTGATGGACGATTATCCTGACCGTAAAATGGACGTAGTGCGCGATAAGTATTTCGAACAGAAACATGATTTTCAAAATAAATTTGCGAAATTTGGAAGCGTTGTTCAGGCGTCAGTCTATTCATGTTCAAATGCCTAACCAAGCTAAATATAAATCACTTCTGAAAAAATGGCTGCCGCAGCACCAGAGGAAGTAAAGATAGTTTGCCGGTTTTTAAGAAAAGAGTACGCTCTCTTCTTGAAGGACCCTAGGTCGTAATAGTTTGGAAATACAGTTGAGACCAAATGAGCTATTTATTTTGAAAGTGGCCTAACTCTATTTATCTTCAAATCGAGATATATAAGGGTTTGCGTTTCAATGATTTTAAAAATATACGTAAAGGATACTAATGATTCATACTGCTTAATTGTATCTAAGGATGTTAAATTTATAGTTCCTTGTAAAATTTAGTCACTATTATTAAATGAATGCGTGCTTATCAAAAATAGAGTTAGACCACTTTCAAAATTAACAACCAGATTCATTCTAAAATTTGAAGGTGCCAAAATCAATTCAACATTATTTAAGATGCTTCAGATTGAAAAAACAATACTCAATTTATTTTACATATCTTTAAAACAAAACAAACTTCGGAAACATAATTTATGCGATTCAAAACATTTTTCTCTACACAACGCACAAATTTACTTACATACATTTATTACAAAAAAAAAATCACTACTCATCGTATTTTGTGTGTGTGAAAGGGATTTGCAGAAATCATGTTTCGGTGGTATTTATCATAATAGGTCAATTATGTCCTAGAAATTTCCTGTAGTAATTTGTATATATATATATATATATGTGACATGTCGTCCGTACATACATATATATATATATATATATATATACACACATATATATGTATATATATATAT
>DWLR01004043.1:0-12624 GCA_018246295.1 Papilio alexanor hazarajatica
AAAGAGTCATTGGTATCGACGTTGTGGTGTGTTGGCCCCAATGGGAGAAAAGATAGATTAACCGACTCGATGATCGAACGAAGCTTTTTTGAGCGAGCGGAGTTTTTCGACAAGTCGGTGTTGAAATCACCCAATATTAAGCAATGGGTGTGCTCAGAACAAATGTTATCGAGTGCTGCTTCTAAAGAAGAAAAGTAATTGGTAAACGGAGGACAATACACTACCCCGAGAATCATCCTAGTACCCTTTTATATTTAATTCAAGCATCAAGAACTCTGCAGAACCTGAGTAAACAGATGGAGAAGAAGAAACAACCTTGTACTGAATGGAAGCATGCAAATAAATAGCCACACCGCCACCTCCCTTTCCGACACGATCATTGCGTATAAGTGTAAAACCAGAAAGCGGATACAAGTGTGATTGTAAAGAAGGCTTCAACCAGCTTTCAGAGACCAAAATGGCATGGATTGAGTTAGAGGAGAAGTACACTTCGAAGTCAGAAAAGTGGCATAGTATGCTTTGCGCATTAATGTGACAAACGTTAATAAACTTTTTACAGCTTGAGAAAATCGTCAAGAGTTGTTTATCAATATTCAAAATGCTACTGTCACTATCATAATATTAGCATTGTCTTCTTTCCGAAACGATTCGGCCTTAGAGTTGATGTGCCAGGTTGGCCAGGCGATAACCACGATTTTTTACTTTTGGATTTTCGAAAAAAATCCATTTTTCAACACCGTCCGATGCAAAAATGACTTTCTTTCGTACCGTTGAAGCAGCATTTCAAAAACAGTTTTTCGATTTTCCATTTGCCTATCATTCAGTTCATGTGGCACCCATCTTCCTAGTTTTAAAATCTTTCCCATTGCTCGTAAGCGGTCGTTAATTGTTTCTTGTGCCACATTTAATCGTTCTGCTAATTGTTTTTGAGTTTGGGTTGGGTCTTCGTCCAATAACTCCTGCAATTCCGCGTCCACAATTTTTGTTGGTCTACCCGAACGTCTACTGTCTGTTAAATCAAAATCCCCACTTTTAAATTTTCGAAACCACGTATTACACGTTTTTACGCTTGGAGCATGCTCTCCGTAAGTTTCTACCAGCAAACAATGACTTTCAATGGCCTTTTTCTTTTGATGAAATAAGAAAAGCAATGCATGCCGCAAATGTTCTTTGTCAGGTACAAAATTCGACATATTCACAGAGCTACAACACTATAACACTATTATTTAGTCAGAATGAAAATGAGTAGTTTTTGAAGGTTAATGACAGTAGAATAAAATGATATATATGCCAACTTATTTTATTCCATACTGACGGCTAGCGGCATCTGTCAGAAAAACCGGTAAAAACTTTCTGGTACACCTGGTACACTCTTACACACAAAAAAACCTTATGTGCCAATTAAAAAGTTAGCAAGACGTTAAAACCATTAAAGTAAAGATAGTATTGAATGGAATAAGCAAAGCTATTATTGTTTTTGTAAATTTGTCTCATTTGTTGTTTTTTGTTGACATTAAAATGTCATAAAATAGTAATTTCCAATTTAAATATAATGTTCTGTAATTGTAAACCATTGCAACAAGATCAAACGATTTAAGAACTATGTTGTACTAACTGTATTTATCCTATTGTTTTAGATTGTTGTGTGTCAAAATGTATCGACCAGGAAAGGGATGGTGCAAGGGGTGTTGGCACATGAGATGATACACATGTTTGATTACTGCCGCAATGACCTGAACTTTAAGAATATGGAACATCTGGCTTGCACGGAAATCCGTGCAGCAAATCTCACACATTGCTCATTTGTAAGCGCCTGGTCACAGGGAGATGCTTCATGGACAAAAATTAAGAAAGCACATCAGGTTAATAAAGTTTAAAAACTAAAATTATTAACAACTTATAGTTTTGAAAAAATAATAAATTCGATGAACAGGAAGGAGTACTTTCTTATAGAGAGCTTCGTTTAGTCTTTTAACGTGATTAAAAACTTAAAAGACCATACAAGTAGTGCACATCTGCTTATTGATATACTATAATAAGTGCATAAAAGATAAAATTAACTTTTAGTAAATTAAAAAAAAGCAAGTTAAATTTTACAGTAAGTTTGATGTCATTAAACAATTATGTTTAACAATCATTCTAACTTGTGTTATCAATAGATGCTAAGAATTTATTCATTTTACTCAATTAAATCTCAAGTTTTTTTTCAGGACTGTGTGAAAACGAAAGCTTTATACTCGGTGATGGCGGTTCGTCAGATTGGTAAAGCGGAAGCTGTCGATGTCATAGAGAAAGTGTTTCCGAAATGTTATGCTGACTTGGAACCAATAGGAAGGCGGATCAGAAGAAATTCTGATGATATGCTTCGCGCATTCAAAGAGGCTGCATATTATGGCTACGAATGACGCTGGTTTGAAAAAAAAAGTAGTTTATAAGTAGAAAAAATTAAAACAAATTTTAAAGAATAAAATAATGTCTTTTATTTCATTATTTTCACCAACTATTTACAAGTTTATTGCCTAGTTCAAACATTATAATTATTCTAGAACGTTTTCGTATTAAGATTTTACATATAAATCAAAAGCAATATATGAAGGCACAAATTGTAATATTCCATGGACGAACTTTTTAAATGTAACATTAGTGTAAATATACTTTAAACATACATTTTTTTATAATAGCCAATTTTTTTTTAAGTTTCAACAGATTTTTACATATATATCACATTTTGTGCAGTAAAATGATTTGTGCTTAAAGTTATTTATGGTTGTTATTTTCTATTTAAAATAAATGACTAGATTTTTCTTTCATTATCTAGTAAACTTACAAAACTAAGTAAGTAATTTAAATAAAAATGGTTATGATCTGATACAATTTCATGATCATAAATAACCATCTTTCTGTCCTTTTCCCACCTGCGTAGGGTCGAAACACTACTCTTCAATATCTCCTGGACTCTACGGTTTCGGTAATCCATGTTGTGATTGACAGTGTGATAATGATGATCATTCATTAGTAAAGAATTAAAAAGATTAAATCTTTTTATAGACTTAAGAAAGGCCATAAAAGGATTACCCGAACGGTTACTCCTTATGTGAAAGAAGCGAAAGAGGTGTGCCAGGGTCGCGCCAAGTGGAAATCCGCAATCACTGCCTACCCCTCTGGGTTACGAGCGCGAGTGTTATGTTTTAAAGACTAGTATTTCAAATTCAAAAATTATGTAACGTTTTCGAAAATACTCATGTCATTTAGATGTCAGAAATAAAAAAAAAAAACATAAATTTATATATCGCTAGATGGAGTGTTCCATACAAATTCGACGTTCAACAGTGAGGCTCGATTTTCGTAGTGCAGTGTATATGTGAGGTAATTTAGCGTATTACTTATCTAACTTTCAAGTTGTTTTTACACGATTTTACAGCACAAACCATCATCTTTTAAATTACAAAGAACCTTTTTATTCCGTACCGCAGTAGGTAAACGATTTTGAATTCGTGTTGTTTGACTGCGGGATTACGCGGGATTTTACGAAGACACCAATTCGTGATTTTTATGTGGCTTAACTTTTAGACACCGGATTAGGTATCTGGAGGTATGTAACATTTTTGTCTTATGGTTTTTTTTCTTTAAATGGAAGATACCAAAATACTTTTATGACTTCGATGTAAATAATTTAATATTACGTCTACGAAAAAGGTAATGAAGGCGTATTCTCCCTTAAATATCTCTAAATAGTTCGAGACAAAATTATTTCAAATTACTTTATGGGCTTATTCTGATCACCACATTTAAACGTAACAAGGTCGTGAGATCTTATTTTCTTTACTAACGGTAAATCTGAGAAGAAAAATTTGTCTAAGATAGTTTATATGAACAATAAGTGTATTATTATTATGTATTAACCACAAGGCACC
Organism: Papilio alexanor hazarajatica; assembly: GCA_018246295.1. Classification (NCBI taxonomy): domain Eukaryota; kingdom Metazoa; phylum Arthropoda; class Insecta; order Lepidoptera; family Papilionidae; genus Papilio; species Papilio alexanor. The sequence goes on from DWLR01004043.1 coordinate 3,915, forward strand.
TAAATTAAGGCCAACTATATTGAATTTTAGTACCTATAAGCCTCATGGTCCCCAAAAGGTTTCGTAACTAAGATATATATGTACGTAATAAAATATTACTAACTTTTACGTCATATTTTTTAAACATATAGGTACAATTAGTTTGTATCCTAGTTATCCAAGAGTAAATTTAATAATAATACTATTCAAATGTAAACAAAGCATAAAAATCAGTTTTATTGAATCCGATATTTTTAAACTGGTTCACTGTTTATAGGTAAATATTATAGGTACATTATATATTTCACGATCCCCACAGAGTTAAAATTCATATAAACAAACACGTTTGGGTATTTTTGTTAGGACTTATGCTTGGTTTTCACTATACAAGTATGCTCGAATTAAGGGCACTTTTATGACTACTACTTGGACTCTATTAGTAGCATTTAAACGCGTGATACGAGCCCACAAAGACACCGGGGATCCGATCGAAGTTGATTCGGACGCGGTCCTATTTTTAAAGCAGCGTCCTAGTAATCGTCAAAGTGCACTTGGTCCGAATGTACTCGTGTAGTGAAAATCCAGTTTTTTAAAGATATTTTTTTAAAAAGTTTTGACATGTGTTTGTGATTAAAAAATATGAACATGTCATTACATGTTCATATTTTTTAATCACAAAAACAAATTCATTAATTTGCTTACTTTATGTTACGATAATACTCATATGCAGCAAAAACCACAGAAACTAAGTTTTCTATGTCTCTATTACTATATCCTCGAAAATATGCAGTTCACATTTTATGTTCTTCAATCTAACCATTATACAGGAATTACTTAGAGAGTCATAGATTATTTGTTATGTAGATGTATTATGTGTGGTAGACATGACGAGTTCCAATTCCTGAACTTGTCATTTTAAGGCCATATAAGATTTGATCAAAATCGCAAAATTTGATTACTGTATGAGGAGGGTACATTATGAGAATTGCCCTATCCAATACTCGTCATGAGAATGTCATTGAGATTTAGTGTGGTAGCTTTAATTCTTGAAATTATAAATAGGTGAACACGTTTATTCGATTCGTATATCAATATATAACTTACTTTTAAGTCACAACTTAGAACAATAATAACATATGAAAAAATAAATAATTTTGATACTTTTACAACAAATAACAAATGTAAACATAACCTTAAAACCACTCTATACAATAATTGTTCCTTATTTATTAAATAATTGCACTCACTTTAAATAAATAAAAAAACTTAAGAATTATTAAAACTATTAAAAGTTATAGGCATTTACATGCGTCTTGTTCAACATTTTACGTCTTAAGGGTCTCACTAAATTTTCAAAATGGACTAGCAATTTGTCTAATATGTACAAAAAGTCTTTATCACTAAGTAACATGCACTGTCCACGTTAGTGTTGGATAGGTCTTTTGATTGAATTATCGCCTAATCACTACTCTAGAGTTGCTCGATGAGCCTCGCTGAGGTAAGTTGTCCAGTAAATGACGGTGAAAAGGAAAAAACATATAGGAAACAGCATGAGCGCGAATTTGTCGAGCGCGCCATGTTGGGCTCCACAGAACATAACACCATGGTCCACCATAGTAGCGACACGCGCCATGAATCCTCTAGAAGATCCACTCGGCGGCATTGTGTCTAGTATCGGTGAATCCTAAAATAAAAAAGAAACATTTATGTATGAATTTAAATACATAGCACAGTTAAATAGTTATTACTCATTAAACAATTATAAAATTTTCTACATATTTATCAATATCAAAGGCTCACTTTTAGACAAAGGCCCCTCCTAATTGACGAATCGGAGATGTTTTTCATTGATTTGAAAACGCAATCTCTCCACCTTAAGGGCACCAGCTGTATCAGGTACGAGTTTTTAGACACTGACAAGAATAGTAATAATCTGGGGACGAATAAAAGATACGAACTAATATGAAAGTCAGCCAAAGTACTAAAGGGCAACGTATATTTTTATTAGAATCGAGAACATTCGAAAGAAAAGACTTCGACTGACGATCAAATCAACTTTATTTTTATGAATGTTAAGAAACGTTTTTGTTTGTAATGGACTTTAATAATTCTTTTACCATTCATCTAGATGATGAATTTTAATCGGCTTCAAAAAGGAGGCTCTCAATTCGGTTGTACGTTTTTTACGTTTGTTACCGCAGAGTTTTGTCATATTTGAGCCGATTTTGCAAAAATGTTTCTGTTTCTGGAAAGTTGAACATTCGCAAGTTGGTCCCATTTAATTTTGAACGTCATTGGACCTTGGGTTCCGAAGATATACTCAAATGTACAATACATTAATTTATTTTGCCAATAAGTTGTTGTTGTCATATACCATGGCAACCGATATGATAAATTAAGTTTTTCCCCATTTCTTATCATTTAAAAATTCTTAATTTATTATAAACTTAAAGTCGGTTTTGTATTTGTTAAAAAACATTAAAAGATTATATTATCATGCATTATTGAAATGAACTCGGACAAAGACCGAGTTGATAGAACCGTCCTTACGAAGTGGCGACAATTAAGAGAGGCCTATTAAACGTCATGATTTAGCTCTTTTCGGACGCATTAAATTTAGAGATGGGTGTCATACTGGTCGGACTTATTTTCTTTTGGAAGAAGAGTGGTACATTACATACAAGATTATGAGGACTAAACAAGTTTTTTAAAATATTCTATAGTTAGGCCACCGGATAAATTTGTGAATAGTTCCATTGTATGATTAATTTGAGACGATAATTTGTAAATGTAAAAATACACGGTTTCTTGTTGTTGTGTCTGAGAGCAGACATACGACCGAAAAGAGTTAGTATTGTTTTTTTTAAAGGTTTTTATAGACATTTCAAAGTGTCCAAATCTATCTTGTTCTGTGCAAATATTAAACAAAATAAAACTAGTATATAAATTCATGATGTAAACAATTCTTATTATTCTTTGACAGTTGTCACTAATGTCGCTTTTTGCTCTACGTTTCATTTAATTAAATCAGTCGCGTGTAAAGGCCCTCTAAGTTTTTAAGCATAGACAAGCGCATACTACGGTTAATTATAATTAAATTCAAAATTTCAATTAATGTTGCCACAACATATTTTTTGCACGCCTAATTTAACTACGTATATCTAAAGACTGGATACGGAATTTGTTGCCAATACCTTAGTTACAATTAGTGAAACTAATTTCAATACAATGAACTGTGACAGACACACCGTGCCTTTAAATTGGATTTTTACCTTACTGACTGATCTTGTTTCGCATCCAATCTTATTGTCTCTCCAACTCCTTTTACCCGTGGAGGATGACTAGAAATTGGTGGCTTTAGTTTAAAAAAATGTACTGTTTGAAGTTCTATATGTGCAGGGGCCTTTATTGTTGGTTCTATGCGCGACAAGTTTAACTGAAATAAATATTTACCCTTTGTATTGTTTGATGCGAGAATTGTTGCTTTAGGCCATCGTCCTCAACGCTTAGTTGCGGTGAAAAGACGCCGCCTTGGGGCGTGCCTGTCACCGGTGTGCCCATTCTCTACAAATTTAATAGAAAATTTCCTTAAATTTGAAATCAAATTACTTTATGTATCTTATTAAAATACTTTTTAATATAAATCAAAAACTTAATAAGTTATGTTTCAGTTACATGAATAGTAAAATCAGTTTCAAAAGTAGTAAAATAGACGAACTTGTTATTGTCATTGATTTACTTATACTTAATTTTATATAGAGAAAAATATAAGAGTGTCTGTTTGTTCCAAATAATCTCAAAAACTACTAGATTGATTTTTAAAACTCTTTCACCAATAGAAAATATGATGAAAGAAAGCTTTTCTATCAATTGGTAACTTGGCTATTTTTATTACATATATGTACTCGAATTAAGCCGGGGTGGTTTGTTAGTAGTTAATTAATATACATTAGTAACATAATATAAACGCATTCTAACAAATTCTTCGCCACGTTTGAGTTAACATATGTATATACATAGAGCGGAGGTAGGCAAGTAGTTTTAAGTAAGTTCCGAATGATACAACGGAAAAAAAATTATCAAGGCCCGAAAACTGTTTAAAATCGAGGTTCAGAAACGAAAACATAAGGGGACTATGAAACGTATGTAAATATGTTGACTTATAAGAAAATATACATTTAAATTTGACAGTCCGAGGTTCGAACTTTCTCGGTCCACCTGTTGCTGAGCTCTGATATAGAGTATACACTCTAATAATGTCAAGATGTAGGTCACCTGTGAATGGTTGACGTGCAGGGGCGGCGGCGCGAGCTGTGCGGCGGAGTGCGCGCGGCGCAGGTCCTGCCGCCGCTTGCTCCAGCTTTTGTCGTAGCGGATGCCGAACAGCACCACGAAATACTCCAGCAGCGCAAGGAATACGAAGATCGTGCACGAGATCAGCCACACCTCTATACACTTCAGCTCCAGTGCGTCGGGCGAGTTTGTACTGCAAACAATTGGGACGTCCAATTCTCTGTTACTTTAATATTATTTCTCTTATTAAAAACAAAGACCAAATAAAAAGACATTTGACAACTATACGAGTACATATAATGTGCAGAATAATAATATGTTGTGAACATCTTATTAATCTGTAATAATTTAATAAATAAAGAGAAAAATAATAAAAACATGCTACATCCGAGACAGATTTACAGCGCAATTTATAAGGCTTTCAGACGGAAGATCTGCGTCCCTGCGAACGTCTAACTGTAATTGTATACATGCATATATAATATTATACATATATGTGATGATTGGGGGGGGGGGTGTTTCACTACAAAATTAGAGGAGGCATATATTCAGCAAAAGATTGTGGTAATGGTGTTAAAATACTGTTGAAATAAACATACATACTATCTATACATATAATAAAATCGTAACTGACCGGTGTCTGTACATGGAAAATAAATTAGCAAAACTATTACATGGGGGTATTTACCAATGCTACAGAACTCATAACAACGATTTTTTAAATTTTTGTCTATTTGTCTGTTACATTGTTCGCGCTAATCTCAGTAACGGCTTAACAGATTTGGATGCGGTTTTCATCAATGTGTAGTAATTAGCTTAGATTAAGTTTTTATTTCATCTAAATCGGTGCTTAAATAAAAAAGTTATATGAATTTAAAGTGTTACGTTAAACATTTCTTCATAAGAAATGCTATAAAATGACTATTTAGTTGATTGGGATGACACTTTAATTTACTTTATATGATATTCTATAAAATGATGCTGGTTCAAAGATAACACAAAGTTAAAAATATACATTTTGAAATTGCCAATGTAACTTGACCTTCGATCTGTATTGTCAAATGGGTTGATCATTGTTCTACTAAGGCTGCACGCTTCGGTTGTACGGGATTGCGTGTTTATTTTACAAAGCGGGTGAAAAAATTAACTTTTAAAATTTTTACAATGTTGCTTCCTTATGTCGCTAGATAACATAAAATAGTAAAAAATATGATTTGGTAAATTTAAAAATTAATATTCACACCTGTTATCAGGATTTTCAAAATGTATTCTTTTTTACTCCTCAAAAATAATGAAATATCCTTGGATAATCTTAACCTTTAAAGAAGTCTGTCACATATTGGGTAAAAAAAAAACTTCGTTAAACCTACTTAACCGTTCATAATTGAACTTTGTACACATTCTTTAAGGTACTGGGAGGGATATAGGATATTATTTATAGTATAGATAGTATTGCTAGTATATGAATAAATACACGTATACATATCTTAAGTATTATATGCCATGTTCACCTGACTGTGTCAAACATCGTGACGAGAGAGAGTAGTGTGGTGACGAGCAGGACCATGCGGCCGGGCACTATCTCCGGGATGACGCAGAAGCTGCCCCAGGATATAATGACGAACAGCGATGACGGAAGGTAGCTCTCCAGTAGATAGCTGCGGAGTTCGCGAGACAGCTTGATCTGCAGCCTAGCCGCTGAATGTTCACCTACAAATTATATCAATATTTTTAACACCAAAATTTCGTTTACTTAATTGGTGAATTCACATATATTTGAAATTATATATCAACAGGAACGACATTGAAATACATTAGATTCTAGATTTTTTTTATAGATGAAGGGGGCAAACGAGCAACGAGTCGCTCAAAAGAGTGTTCACCGCCGCCCATGAACATCCGCAACAGAGGAACCGCAGATGCGTTGCCGACCTTTTAGGAAGGAGTACGCTCTTTTCTTGAAGGACCCTAAGTCGTATTGGTTGTTAAATACCGCCGAGGACTGATCATTCTAAAACACAGCTGTACGAGGCAGAAAAATTTCGTGTAAACTGAGCCGTAGTGGAATGCCAACCATGAAGATGGTGTGGATGGTATTTGGCGTTCTGTCGAGTTGAAATTCTAGAGAAAGTAAGTAGTTAATTAAAAAAAAACATATAAGCCTCACAGTCTTCAAATCGGTCCAGCCATATAGACTCCGGGAGATCACAATGGAATGGACATAAATATAGTAGTATATTCATACATACATACATGTATACAACATGTCACTTGATTCATATTCTTCCCTGGAGTGTCATACTATTTAATATAATATATATTTATTATATTATATACTATTAGTTATTGATTTTTAAATAAATCATTAGTCATTTTTTTTACTCTTTTAAAATTCTATTACATAAATCTATTGCGTGAGAATAGTCTTTCTATCATTAATTGATCGCTTCAATAGAGGTCGCATTGTAAATACCTAATTCCTTAACAAGAACCTATACAAATGAAAATTAATTATTTGAATATACCTCTTTTTGATCTGTAATTATTACTTTTATATTAGAAACTTAAAAATATATTTGGAATGGGATAGGGAAAGAAACATCAACAGTTAAAGTATATAGCTACTATGATGTTTTAAACTGATATAAAGATTACAAATAATTTATGTTACTTTGGCTTAGTTTCAAGTAGTTTAAACACAATTGTTGGTGACATATTTATTTTACGTAACTATATTTGTAAAGTTTCGTCAATATTAAAAAAAATTGATTGACGACGAGATTGGCAATGTTTATAATTTTTACTATCTAATCGTTTATTATTCTACTTGAAACTAAGTTTGAAATTTAACGTGTGTAAACAAATTAGACGACTATGTCTGTGTGTAACTAACACAAAGCATTTTTCTACAAATCACAAACATTACACAAAAAAGACTACATATTAAGGATATTTAGTGCTAGCCGCGGATGTGTGTAACGTATAAAAATAATATTAATAAAATTAATTAAGAAAATTATAGCAGTTATTATCAGAATAATTGAAATGAATATTTATGATACCTATACTCATAACAATTTTTTTGTATGCCCTGATATTCACAAGATATACATTGAAAGAACTTGTAAAGTAAATTCCATGAATTTTTTTCATTGCCATACAATGACAATAGAAGTTAACAGTGTCTAGTCGTTAATAAAAATTCGACGTCTAATATTTTAATTGACTTATAGGGATATATGAAATAATTAAACGCGAAAAAAATAACGCGTAAAATTAATTTAATTGTAATTGAATGAGGGTAATGTTTGTCGCAGTATATTATGTTTGTATGTCCTTTTCATTATGACCCCCTGAGCCTAAACGGCCTGACAGATTTTCAACACTGAGGTGTTTTTCGATTCCTATTCTTACCCCGACTGTTACAGTCAGTCGGGTTTAACGTTTTTCAAATTACAAAATCTTGTCAAATTTTTATTCAACTAACACTCCTCTCAATTTGATCCAAATGTCAAATCAGTATCAGATTAATTTGTAAACAGATGATCTAGCAAGCCTAATTATGTTAAACATCTATCATTAACTAGATATTGATCATAAGTTAAATTGACTGACCTTTAACAAATTCATTAATTTAATTTTTTTAGCTTTATATTTAAGCAACTATGACTAATGAGATTTTACCATTCATTCGCTACAGACACCGTGTAATTTTATTTTATTTGGTGCACTCGTGAGCTAGCTCATCAGTCACAAGAATGCCGGACAAGACGAGAAAAATAGATTGGGGCCTTGAAGAAGCTTGTGAATACTTGGACCCGCACAATAAAATTGTTACTGAAACTGGTTGCAACATCCGCGGCAGCGTAGCAGCGTCATGCAGCTGCGACAGAGCGTTAGCAAAAATAAATACATACATGTTAATAAACGGGGCGCAAACTAAAGCGCAAAGCAATAAGTATACATTTACCTTCACCAAAATTTCGAATATGATTACTTTTGTCCGTGACGAACGTGACGACGTATTTCGGCAGCCGGAACTGGTTGCGCTGCTTGCCCACCAGCCCCCGCCATGGCGCGCCCGCATGCCACTCGAAGCGAACGTCCTCTGACGTGTATTTGTCTATGGTGAACAATAACATTATTAATTTATTGATGTTTGTAGCAACAAGCAACCCAAATAACAAAAAAAAATACTAAAAAATAAACAAACAAAAAAGAAACAGCCTAAGTTACCCGCTAGTTAAATAGCTTTCTATTAGTGAAAAAAAAATCAAAATCGTTTCTATAATTTTGTAGTTTATCTGGAACAAACAATAAAATCAGATGGCAAGATGGTAAACTCAGTGCATTTCCTACTGTAACTTGATCGATAATGTAATGTTTCAATAAATAATATGTCTTTTGCTTATATATATATATATATATATATATATAT
>DWLR01004044.1:0-12624 GCA_018246295.1 Papilio alexanor hazarajatica
GCTCTGTACAAGTCTCGCCATATTCAATATACGCAAAACGATAAAGGAAACGCTTTCATAAAACATTAAGTTTATTTCGTAAAATTCTGGAGCAATTTAATTCCCGTACAAACATCCCGGCCGCTCGCCCCGAGTATGCAGAGAGCCGGACTAATGTTAGACAAATGTCAACAACGAGGTAAATTAGTTTTCAGTTTGTTCCCGAAATTTTCATACAACACTCTTCATAATTCGATGGAATAACAATCTAGCGAGCGCGGGATAATATTTGACGAGGGGATACTCCGGTTTGCGAGAGCGCGTTTCCATTGCTAGAACGAACATCATTAAAATTATATCAACTAAATTCATTTAGCGCTCTTATTATAGTGTTTCATTTCATTTTTATGAAATTATTATATATTATTTTTTTTTGTTTAATGTTAAATCTATATTATAAAGAGGATAGAGTTGTATTTTTATATGTTTTTAACGAATAAACTCAAAAATTACTGGACCGATTAGAAAAATTCTTTCGCCGTTAGAATGCTGCATTGTTATCCCTGAGTAACATAGATTATATTTATTACTTGAAAAAATTGGGAACCCTACTAAAACTTCAAAAAAAGGAACCCAAGGTGAAAAAAAAAATAGCCATAAAATGTCTTTCATCAGATGCGCTACAAAAACTATTGATACACTATATCTAACTATGGGACAAAAAATATTCTACAATGTTAAAAAATCGTCTATATAGGTTTTTATAAATTGGTTTATATATATAAGTATATAAGTAGTTGTAGATTGATATATAGTAAGAACACGTTATTTCGCAAATGGTAGACCATATAAAATATCGGTAAACCTAATAACTATAAAATAGATTATAAAAACATTATTTTGTGTTTTCCTGATGGCGATCTTTTAAACGCGTGCGATTGCTGGCAGCATCTAGCATATAATATAGTAACACTATTTATTATAAATCAAAGTGATCTTGTCTAGTCTGTTTGAGCATGATAAACTCAAACACTACTGAAAGGATTATCATTCGGTTTTAACTAACAGAAGGAGATGATTCCTGGTGAAAATAACTGGTAAACAGGCCAATATAATTTTTACAACGCCTAGTAAATATTAAAATTTTGATTGCTATGTGTTCTATCGTGAGTGTACTAGGTGCACGACAAAGAAGTGTTCGTTTTCTTGACTTTAAGAGGTCAGCGCGACACCTGCAAGGCGCAAAGTGTCGTTAGCGATTCTTCATCGTCGACTAAAATACAAAGACTACCAAAGCCCGCGCAAACAAAGAGTTTCACTTCTCTTTTGCAGCAAGCTCGTTTGCATTTAATTTGGACACAAAACCTATATTGATGGGCTGTCTTAAACTAAAAAGACATAGAAACACATATGTTGCGACAAACAAAAGTAGCCATTATGATTTTTGTATTAGAAGCGAGAAATTAGCGATCGTTTTTATACTAACCGCATTCAAAGGTTTTTTTACAATCGTAACGACTACTCTCTCTGCCCATCTTACTTACATTTCTATATACGTCATGGGTATTGTGCGAGTAGGCGTAGCAACCATCTATGCAATACAACTAACTTATTGAACCGACAATCTATCTATTGAATATTGTATAGGTACCCTATTCTAAATGAAGACCTACATTTTATTAACAATCATCACTGACTGTAGAATACGTTCATTACACTTTATATTTACATCTATTGAAATGTAGTAATTTTGTGGAAATTCTTAGATAAAATTCGAGACAAAGTTGTTTTCCGAAAAATTTTGGAATTTATGAACTTTAGCGTAAAAAGTGAGGTTGTGTATGATATTTAGGTCTTCATTTGGAATAGCTTGTTTTAAAAGTTTTCTTCCTAAAGAGAACCTATTTCAAACTGACTTCGAAAAAAAGGAGGAGATTCTCAATTCAACCAATTTTTTTTTCTTGGAAAAAGGGACTTTCGAAAGTGGCTATAAAATTTTGAATGGCATTTAACTTTAGGATCAGAAGATGTATCGAAAATTGTTATACATAATATTGGCAAACTTAAAACAAGCTCTGTTTAGGTTTAATGGATTTGTAACGATGAGATGTACCGTGCCTAAATATAAAATTATGTCAATTTGAATTTAGATTTGCTATTGTTATAGAATATAAAAGTTTATGGATATTTATTATTACAAAGTTTAGCCATTACATTACAAACAAACCTTTCTTTTCAGTAGTAATAATACCCCAGTGTTTTTACCTTTAGTGAGCAAAGGACACAGATGACATAAATACCTTCCCTGAATACTAATCCTACTATCCAGGCGACACACGTCTACCTGCTAATCTTCTACGGCACACTTTATAATTCTCATAAAGGTTTTATATTAAATTAGATTATATGTAATCCACTTTTCTACTCTAGGTATTGTTTCTATAGTCTACACTAGTATATACCGACCAGACAAGTGACATAACGGACGAGCATGTATGCGAAGATCTACATATTAATGTAGAAGCGGGAGAGGTGGGTCAGGACCGCTAAAAATGGAAACATCTATCTACACCTCTGAGTTGAAGGCGCGAGTGCTTTATTTTATAAAGAGTAAATAAAATTCTCGTAGTGTGTACAACAATGGAAACGAGTCCTTGATGCAATGTGTGCGTAAGTACTTACACTACATCACGGGATAGAACCCCGACCGGTTAGCGTTGATACCCCTTTCTCGCGGTGCGGAGATTAGACGAGTTTTTGTAAACCATTGGGTTGTACTAAAAACTGTCTATAAATATTTACATTACTAAAAAACATATCGTTTATTTTGTGGTCATAATGAAATATTTCTTCTTATTATTTCACTTAAAGATTTAGACTAACGACTAGTTTTGTTTTGAAAACCAAAAGTAATGACGTGTTCTTATGATGTCATGCCGTTTTACAAAAGTGCATGAAATAAGCCGTAACGTTTTAATTCGTATGTTTAACAATCAATAATTAATTTAAAAATAAATAAACCCGACGGACTGTACCCCTATCCCACTTTGGGGTAGAATCGAATGACACCTGCACCTCACTCTTCCAAAGCGGTTAAGCTGTTTAGGCTACAGGAAGTGACAATGAGGCGGACATACATAAACATTTATAAAAAAAAAAACTATACCGACTTCAAACTTCAAACTTTTTATTAATGAGTCATTTATAAATCCAATATACCCAAACAGGACTTCTCTTAAATATACCAATGTACTCATGTCAATTTTCGGTATATTTTCGAAATCCAAGGTTTAGTAACATTCATTCATAAATTAAATCCCACTTGCGAATGTTCCCTTTCCAACAAAAAAAAAATTGAAATCGGTGTAATAAATGTTGAAGTTCTAATTAACATAAAAAATACAAGCTTATTTAAAACCTCATAATTGAGAGAAGAGAGAATAATAAACACATACATATTTATCCGCCAAAACGTTATCCTCCAAAACGGTCCTATATCTAAAAGGTCCTTCTAGCTAAATATTATGATTTAATTCTTTCGCTAATCGGAAGTTTATTATTTATTTAAAACGTCTATTTACAATATTGTATTTTAATACTCCGTCAGCCTCTGTATAATTCATAGAGGAGACGGCACTCTAATTAACGTTATTAAGCAATATCATCTCCAGATACCCGGGAATATCATAACTTCCACTGGAACCGAATAAATAAATAAAAGACGAAAGCAACTCCTAGTTCAATAGCAAGTCATTGAATAAGAAACGAACTAATTCGTTTTCGAATACTAAAGACCTGTTTAACGTTGAAAAGGGGACAGCTATTAAGTTTTTGTAAATGGACTCTTAAATAAGCAAAGTTTGAAAGTCTGCCTTTTAACTACCTTTTTTGTAGTTATCGGTATTCATCAAGGAATTGCATTAAAACTGTGTTAGGTATTGTCATAACTAGGTACTGAATGATGGTTGCATAGATAAAAGAAAACACATTTTATTTTTGACAACAAATACATTTCGAAAATTGAAAAGAAAAAAGTTCTCGGTATCTGTAACCATTCTGAAGTTAGTTTGTCGTGAGGGAGATAAGTGTTTACTTTATTGCAAAATCGTGTGGAAGATACGTTGATGTTAAGATGTTGAGTTTGCAGTTTAGAGATGAGTAAAACAATTTTAGTTAAAAGGAGTTTACATACCTACATACATTAGTTTTGATCCTTACCACTATAGGGGATTTGAAAAATTCTACGTAACAAATGCTAAAATAAAAAAGGTCTTATATCCAAATATCAAATGGTCCATTTAAAGCGATACGACGAACCTCGACGTACGATTATTTTGAATACAAATACCTCCATTTTTATAGAAAAGGGTAAAGGCAAGGCAAGCGTACTCTTCATATCAATTAACCGCTACCCATAGGCATCCGCAACAAGTAAACTAGTTGCATATCAGTTGCCTGCCTTTTACGAAGAGAGGAGGGGATAGACCAGAAAATGATATTTTTTTTCTCTATATGTCCTCTCTCCCATCAAATACTCTGTCCCTTTCTATCCTTTCCTTGTAAGAAAATGGTGTAATCCATCCATCCACCTAATTTAATAGTACTAACGTTAGTCTTGTTAGGATTAATAAATCTGTTATGACGTAATAAACACAATAAGTTTAGACCTAGATATATTTAATTCAACAACTAATTCTGTAAGACGAGCATTTTGTCGTAATTTTTTTACATTATAAGAAATTATTATTAATTAAGTTGAATTACTTTTAGAACTTTAACACATTTTAGACTTTTTGTTTTTATCTGCTCACACAATAACATAAATTAAAATGTAAACCATTCGTGAAGACCTGTTATTGGCTGTTTCTGTTTCTTAATATTAAATGTATTTTGTAAGTAAAAATTGCTGTTGGTCTTCCTAAGAAATAAATAAATAAATAAATAAGTAATTGCTAATGGTCCTTACGCCACAACCGCTTTATTAATCGCATATCAAGACAAGGTCAGTCTTTGCTTTGTTAGGCTAAGCTTAGGAGCCTTGAATTGTCTCAAAGTGTCAAATGTGGGTTTGATCTAACCGATTTGGTCTGGAATTGGCATTATTCATTTGTGTTATAATGCCGGAGACATTGTAAAGCCTAATATTGATATAGAAAACACTAAATTATCTTTAAGAAGATAGAGCAGCATTCGTGAAGACTTATCTATCAATCTCTGTTTGGAGAAGTTTTTAGAAAAATCCTTTATTAAAATGAATATAAATCATTTTTAATGTGTTAGTCTGTGAGCTGCGAAAACGTTCGAAATCCATGTAGCAGGACAAATTTGTATTTACAAAGTCAAGGCAAGGTAAATAGTTTGTGCGGCCTTTCAGTGGCATTGCACTGGAAGAGGTTCGTTACGACTAATGTTAAACTGCTTCAAGTTCAGAGGTAGGGAGGGTATACATATACATATTTGTTACTAAGTACATATGCCTATTAAAAAAACGTATACTTGAGTTACATTATCTTTGTTACATTACTTCCTTGAGAGTGTAAGAATATATGTATGTGTTAAATTCTTATTTTTAAAGGCTGTGATACATCACGGGCTTTGAGCGTCGAAACATAATTGTACTAGTTCATATTAATTTGTTTCGGCGGTATGAGCTTGTTTTTAATAAACGACAAGATTACTCAGGTTAATTTTTATATTTGTTAATACATAACTCTGTTATGTACTGAACTTGTACCAATCAATCTAGGCCATGAAATAGAGAAGATAAAAATAATATAAATATTAAACAAAACAATGCAGCAAAACAGTAAACGACGTAAAGTGCTGTCTCGCTGTAACACTCGTAATTTAAGAATAGTATTTATTACATAAGTTAGCGAGTTTGGCGCTTGACGTAAAGCGCAGGATCTGATTCAAAGTTTGTAATAAATCCGTCCTCTTGGCGGGAGCGGGTATGACGCTAACTCGTTCGTTTGGCAAGTTCCGCAGTCGGAGCTGCGTTCGCACTTATAAGACAATCCCTGTTGAAGACTTTGCGAGGTAACTTTGTACACGATCGAATCTCTGAATTGTATAAAATAATTACAGTTTTTAAACCGATTCAATGACATACATCACTTAGTTTGTTAAGGTCTCTTAATATGGGTAGGTAAAATAAAGGCCTGGAAGAAGGGATGATGATTGGGATAACGGTCATCTCGGCTATTTAATTTCATTCGGTGTATGCCGTACACATAAAAAAATATATCACGCTCATAACTCAAAGGGACACGCAGAGATTATGGATTTCCATTTTTTTTACATCTATCTAACAACGGGTACTCCTTACACCTTGCCTTTCATTACAATGTCATTATCTGATAAACTTATGTCGGAAGTTTTTCCGGGACGCCCTCTACCGTACATCGTCTAACACGTCGTTTGAGAATATCCCACACATGCTCGATTGGATTAAGGTCGGGGCTTCGAGCTTGCTAATTTAATCGGCGAATTCCAACGTCTTGCATATACGCATCAGCATTTCTGAAACGGTGGGCTCGAGTGTTATTATACATAAAATGTGATTCTTCGCCCATAGAAATCAATCGTGGTTGTACATGAGCAAAAGAAGAGGTCGTCCCGAGGCTCAGTATATCTTTCTTTCCTAAATCTGGCATTCTATCGAAAATTTCCGTTTCCTAATAACGCTGCCAGGTCCTCTGGACAGTTGGACGACTAACATTTAGGCACCGAGACACGTAACATTGACTACAGCCTTCTTCAAGCAGCGTTATAATTTTTCCAGCTCTTAACTTTTTATCGCCTTTCTTTTTAACAAGAAAACTATCAATAGTAAACATAAAAGTCAGACTGGTCGATTAAAAGTCAATTAAAATTGTCTAAACTTTAATTTACATTATTAACAAGAAATTGAGGTAAGTTTCGCGCTATTAAAATTATTGTCTCCATGAATTTTTTTTTTTTAAATGCATAATTTGAATTTGGAATACATTTCATTTTGCCAGGATGCTAATTATTATGCCAGTAATATTTCCATATACATAAAACCTCTTTATTATTAGTCCTTTTTAGTCATAAATAAAAATTATAACCGCCCGTTCGTTTTTTGCATAATATTTTATATAAAAATAATAGTTCCTACTTGAACCCCATTAGCAAAAAAAAAAAACAGATAACACTCGAGTATGCATTTCACCAAGCATACGAAGTCAAAAATAGGACTTACCTACAGTGAGCCTCCATAAGCTAAAAAATCTCACATCCTAAATTTCTTTCCGATATAAGACCATTCTTATATCGTAAATAAATCTTAAGATGCGATGTTTTTAATGCAATAATTTGAGACATTAGTTATGTACTTCACACTGTTGAGTTAAACACCGAGCGGTAAGCGGTAACTCGTAGATATCGTTTGAATTTCTTGTTTAATTATATGATCTCCTTGTAGTAAATGCTTTTCGTATCTTTCAACGGACTTACGCTGTCGAATATTTAATCAGCAAGTGTCTTATACGAGCAACTTTCATAAAAGTCCGTGTATTTGCTCCAACTTCAATCAGTCAAGTTTAAGATGCAACATCCATTTGGTTTATTTAATTAGTCAGAACTAACTTTGCAAATACTTAATTTGGTATAGCAATATATAAAGATTACTATTAATTCGCTTACTTGAATAGTCCAAACTTTTAATTGCAGGCATAATCCAACGTATTTGATTTGCTTTCGATAAAGTTAATCGTTCCTTGAAAATTAAATGGAAAAAAAAACATAATAATAATGAGTATTGAGGAATAAATTATTATGTACCCGAAATTTGCTATAAAGGTTTTGATTTTGTAGGAAATTAGACATACAACTTACAACAAATAAGTAAATTGTAATTGTAAAATGTACTTAATATGTTATAATTTATAATAGAAAACTAATGACTGACCGGTTGGCGCAATAGTAAGATGGTTGCCTCTCACACCGCAGGTCGTGGTTTCGATTCCCACCCAGGACAAACAGAGCATGAACATGTCTTTTTGTCTTGTGTCTGGGTGTAACTATGTATATATGTATGCATTTACAATAAGAAAAGTATTAATATATGTAGTAAACCAGTTATCTGGTTTCCATAGTACAAGCTCTGCTTAGTTTGGGATTAGATAGCCATGTGTGAATAATGTCCTAGAATATTATTATTGTCCTAGAATATTAATGCTTTAACAGTATATTAATTATTAAGGTGTTAACAATACATGCATTATAAATAACATTAACATCAGACCTGTAATGTAAGGGCAGTTTTTTTAAATACCTAAATTAGTTAAGGATCAAAAAAGTAGTTTATTAATACTAATTTCGTCTACACAGTGCTTCACAACTGGCAATAATCAATGCCAAAGCAATAAGTTAAGGGCCCTAGTCAATAATAAACTAGATTTTTAAAAAAAGTAGCTACAAATTAAGACCGCTTCAACAGCAGTCTGTATACAAGACAGGCAACTGTGTAGATTGGTGACTAGAATTGGACAAGCGTGGCCCGACAAAACCGTACGCTGCACCTGAAGCGATCGAGCGCCTTGAGCAAAATTAAACGAACCCTCGACTACCGGACTGTGTATCTTGTAGATCCGACAAGATTACACAAACTGGATCGTAATTGAGATGGAATTACGTATGCGTTGGATATGTTGTACGCGAGAATTCTAGGTTATTTTCCTCGTCTAGAATTCCTAGACTTGTATTGCAAGTCTTAAAGTATGCGTCTTATCTGATCTCTTATTTAGAGTTGGAGCAGTAATAGAAAATTGGTTGTATACAGTTTGGAAATACAATTTTATTCAAAACCTAGTTAAAAACAGTTACTTCTAAATAAATCAAAATGTAGAATTTTATAAAATAAATCAAAAATTGGAAATCGATTAAATATTAACAAAAATTTAAGAACTTGAAATTATTAGTACAAGCTAAGATTTTATTTACGATTTACAAGCTTTAAATCGAATATATATTTATTAAGCTGCCAGTAAAAGTGGTGATAAAAAACTAATTACATTATTTATTTACTTAATTAAACTGAATTAGTTTTAGTAATATGTCTTAAGAAACTTGTTTTTATTTTTTTTTATATAAAAGTTGGTGGCAAACGAGCAAGCAGTCACCTAAGTGACCGCTACCCGCAGACATCTGCAACAAGCATTTGCGAGTTGCAGATGCGTTGCCTACCTTTAATAGACAGAGGACATTTTATAGACAGAAAAATTTATATTTCCTTCTCCTATCCATCTCCTTCCCCGTCAAATCCTCTTTCCCTCCCTCCCTTTCATGTTGCATATTCCAATCTAGGCTTCGGAGTGAAATGGCAAGACATTTAATCATAGTGTTAATTATTGCAAATAAGCTCCCGCTGCCTCCCCTTGCCTCCGCAGCCCGCGCTAAATAGTTAAGGAACGACCGACACATGTTCAAATAACACATTACTGACTAATGATATAATACTTCTGCTTGAAAATAACAAGAAATGACAATATCTTTTGATGTTTAAATTCTTCGCTTCTATTTAATAATCAGTGTAGGGTAAAACCGGGATAGATGCCCCACTTTTTGAAATAGCCTCCTAATTTTAAAAACCTTAACTTTATACGAATAATTTCTATTAATGTAGCTAGCTCAACCCTTTGTGTTTAATTATTATAAATATTATTTAATCTATCAAATACAGATTTTACAGAAGTTCGCTTATTGTGGAACAATTTTTTTAAGAATAGATGCCTACCTATATGGATAGTTGTCCCCCCATGAAAATACTGAGAAGGATAGATGCCCTTTATACCGTGTAAACGAAAAACTCAAATGTTAGGTAGTTCTACTCCTAAAACAGAAATTGTCTCGAAGAAACATGGATGATAATAATAATGAAAAACATTTTGTGTTTTTTTATTTTTAACTGTTATCATTAGAAGATGATTCTAATATCACATAAATGACCGTAATTAAATTTTTAAAACATTTTTTTAACTAAAATATAAATTCTTAAGTTTTAACATGCATAATCATATCTTCTTAAATTAAATTTGACAAGTATTTCATCGAAGTCCATCCTCAAATTCAGGTTTTTTATTCACACCTTTTACTATAAGAGCTGGTGGAAAGAAATTACCAATTGCATTGCAATAGCCAATGATCGTCATGGTCTCACTTTTTTTGGCTGATGTGACTACTTCTACCTTTAGCTCTAGCCACGGATAAACCTTCAGCTTGTTTGATAGCTCCGGATTTCGTTCAATAAAACTTTTGAACCATGCGCCTCCAACCATTTCGTTTTCGTGGTCGAAATTATGTTTTGATTCTAGCTTTTCAGCAAATTGATAAGCTAACATGCGTAAAGCTTGTCTAATATTTAAAAAATATACACTTACTCCCCGAGGGATAGATGCCCCTAAGGGCACCTGTACCTCGAAAAATCAGAGCAACTATCCTTTATGGTAGGGATAGATGCCCAAGTATTTTTTAATTTAATTATAAACAAAACAGCATCTATTTACACCTAGATACAGACTCAATGAACCAGTATATTGACATAATAAAACATATAACGGAATTTATTACTAATTGTAAAGTTATAAAACGCAAAATACTAACCTTTAAATCTTTGACGTGTTCATGAATTTCACCGCGGAGATAATTACATGCACGAGTGAAATGCATCCTTACCACAAGGCTGTCCGTAGGTAATTGAGGTACGGGGTAACTGCGGCTCCTACTTACACAATTAATTCTTAGTCGCGAGTTCGGGAAGTTAGGTTTTAGAATATGAGGCATCTATCCCGCTGCGGCAACTATCCCGGTTTTAACCTATTCCAATGTCGAAGTCTTATTCAAAGTCATAAATAGAGTGATGTTCTGAGCTATTAATGCAGAAAATTGCAGGGCAATGGATGAGTGTAAAATGGCAACTGCTAAATTACTCCTTATTGTTATTCGTCCTTTTGCTTTATACACTCAGTTTTAATAGCCAAAGGAATTTGCTCTCTCATTTGTAATGTTTTAGCATTCATAATACCGATGAAGTCTGAATATTTAATGATCTACTGAACTCATCCTTAAAATGATGATAGAAATTTAGAAACTAACATGATAAAACTACTTTCATTCAAAATATAAATCCATACTAATATGTACGAGTAAGTGGTCCTTTTTGATGTTAGAGCCTTTCTTTAATTTCAGTATATTTTTTGGATGATATGAGAAGTAATCGTTTTGTGCCTCACTGATATTAAATCTACCATTTTTTAATTACCATTTATTTATAGACTGATGATCTAACATGAACGGTTTGATCGATCTTAATAAAAATTGGTATATAATAAGAACAAAAGTTTTTTTACGTCCAAATATAACTTAAGAACCGCTTTACGTATTATAATGTCAATTGGTGGTGGACGGGAGTAACACGTGATTACGCATATTATAAGCTATATAAAAAATCAGTATGTATGTTGGCTGCTTGTCCCGAGGAACACGTGATTGCGCAAGTGCCACATGCTAAATGTCTTTCTGACGGTTTGTCTGTTGGTTTTAACTTGAGAACGTCTTTACTGATCTTAATAAAAACTGAGTGCTTAACATAATAATGCATAATTGCGCCAGTAAAAGTCTTTTTTTTTTTTCTTTTTTCCTGTTAGCAGTCTTTTAAAAGCACGTGAAGCCGCTGTCAACATCTAGTCACAGTGTAAGATCAGGTTGGAATCAAATTCAAATATCGGTCACGTGACATATCCGGCTCGCTCTAATTGCCTAATCGGCATTTGGGAGGCGACATGCGACAATATGCCGGCAAGGTCTCAGTAACTAACTGCTTAGTGCTTAATGCCCGTGATCCTTGTGACGGATGACGTCATTGTTGTACCGTTAATTGACCGCACGCACCTCATGCTATTGAGTCATTATATAACTCGGTAACTGATCAAATAGTTACTTAGTTTTCTTACATTGCCAGATATGTCTTTTAATGTAGTAGTAGCAGGTAGGTAATCTAAATATCAGTGAATGTTTGCAGTCAACAGAACAATTAAGAAATCTAAATGAACATAATGTTAATTTCAATCAAATCTCAGAAAACTACATACCAAGCAGCAATTACTTATAATTGTCCAGGCGCACTTTTCAGTTTCGCTTATGTTCCGATCATGGATCGGAATTTAAACACACACTGTCATTAATTCCCCTGACTCAGTATAAAATTATTTTTCTTAGTAACAGTCTTGTTTACTTAGTATTTTGTTCTAAAGCTTAGTAATAAATAATTTTAATGTTTTTGTTTTGAATACAACTTCTTAAAGAAGATAAAGGTCGTTTTTCGGTCCGTCCCCGTCTCGTCGCGCGTGAAATGAATTGTAATTATTCGTGTGAACTTGGAATTATTCGTGAAGAACAAATTTCGACAACGTTCATTTTACATCGAAACAACTTATCGTTATTTTGTTCTCTACAAACTTTTGAATTTAATAGCAATCTAATTGTATGTTTTATACACAAATTGAAGGTGTATGTTTGTGCATAGTATCCAATGAGAAAAGGTGTAAAGTAAATGTAGTCTGCTACTCGTGTAAATGAGGTGACAGATCTTTATCAAGACAATTTTATCACATATTAACAAGA
>DWLR01004045.1:0-12619 GCA_018246295.1 Papilio alexanor hazarajatica
AAAAACAAATAAAAAACATGAAAGAAATTTAATTAGAATAACAATTATCAAGTTCACTTTAAAATGTATTATTGATGAATTCTGATTAGTTTGAGCAAGGTCATCTCAGGGAGTGACATCTCAAAGGGGGGGGACCCCTTTGAGATGTATTGCGTGTGCAAATCAGAGCAGAGTAATGTTTGCACTACTCTATTATTATTTGGCTATTATTTGGCAGTACAGTATGTATCGACGTTTTAGTAAAGTTTGTAAGATTCCGCTGGATGAAAGTGACAAGACCTATCTTTGTAGCTATCTTTAGCCTATGTCTAGAGGAATGATGATAATGATCAACAAAACAAGACAAGCCATATGGTGACCTTGGTGTCTTTTACTAGTAAATTTTATAACACGCCTTGAACAACGTACATTAAGTAATATTTCGTTATTAAGGTATTCGGTTTCATTACTTCATACATGCAAATCCGTTTTAAGTAAACTAAGGTTGCTATAATAAATCTGTTGATAAAATCTTGTATAAACTAGCCCAAGGATTTTAATAAACAAATGAAATGTTATACTATGTTTTTATATTATAACATATATTTTATATACATAAATGAGTGTGTTTCAGTATAGGAAAATTACCACAATATCTACTGTCTCAAGAACAATCTCTAAAATACAGTTAGCGTTGCCGACCTTGCTTTACATTTTTTCCCATATCTCTGAATTCATTTGTTCGATTTTTATTCTGTTTGGTTTTTCTCATAGTTAATGAACTACATTATTCATTTAAGTACCAACAACAATTTAAATATGCCAAGTTTTTAAAAAAAGGAGTGAGTGACTATTTTCGCGTGCTTCTTGCTTTTTTAGGGACCCTGTAAGTGCGAATGCATTTTGTGTCAGCAGTTTTGTATGCGAGCGAGAGGCATGTGAGGTGCTCGGCCGATTACTGCGCACCGGCCGGCACGAGTGATAGTCTGTAGAATTTATTGCGGAAATTTATTTGGATTTTATTTAAATAAATTTTTGTACTTGTAATTTTGGGATTTTAATTTTCTTGTATCTGTGAAGGCCAGTGGTAGTAACTCCCCAGTACATTTAGGATCCATGCACTCACAACGAGTATAATTAACACGCAAGTATAGTCACATAATTATCAAAAGTGTTTGGGCGCACAGCCCGACAGTAAAAAGACGTTAATCTACTACATATCCACTACAAACTCTCCAACCGTTGTGATTTGGGTGGAATTTTGTGTGTGTCATATTACACGATGATGGACTTATTGGAAACAGTTCTTCTGCACACTCCCCGTTGGAAATGCGGAAAATATATGAAGGGTGTGTATACAAAGAATAGAGCGATAGTCTTAATATATGACCTATTTGGAACCTAAAACCTAATAGCTGCTTGTTCTGATAGAAAAGTGAGGCTGCGTACTTACGTGTTTAAATACAAATTAGAAATCATATTTACGCAAATCTCCGCTCAGAATACGCTATGGTATTGAAGCTTGGCTCTGTAGTAAATGCCGAGAATTCCACGTCTTGATCCCTAATAACTGGCCAACATGATACACGCGGAATGTTTACAGTTACATTTGTCGAGAATGCAATTTGTTTTTACAATGCTAAATAAAGAAGCAAATACATTGTACGTTGCTCTATTATTTTGCAATATGTTTCTTTGTATTATATTACGAATTACTTTAAATTATGTTTTCGTTTGGCTTTACAATTTTATTTAAAAATATCAGAAAAATAAAACTTACTAAGGTGAGAAATGAGCAAGCGATCACCTAAGCGACCACTACCCGTAGACATCTGCAACAAACATTTGCGAGTTGCAGATGCATTGCCTACCTTTAAAAAACAGAGGACAGAGACCTTTAATAGACAGAAAAATTGATACTTCCTTCTTCTATCCCTAAGATCCTTTCTTTATTAGAAAAATTTCTATTCTTTTAACACAACCGTACAGCGTCTTAAAATAGTTTACTGTGGTAACCACTACCAACAAAATATTCGAATAACTGCCACTAATCAGCAATAAACATTTAATAGAGTGTGGAACTTGAGTTCTGTGCGCAGGTGTTAATGGAGATGATAACAGCTCGAGTAAACAGAAAATTCGTTCCGATCGCATAATATTTTCTTTTATAGAATAAGGGAGGCAAACGAGCAGCAGGTCGCCTAACATTAAGTGAACCGACGCCCATGTACATCCGCAACACCAGAGGACTGCAGATGCGTTGCCGGCCTTTACGGAGGAAGTACACTCTCTTCTTGAAGGCCCCTAAGTCGTATGGGTTTGGAAATACCGCTGGGGACAGATCATTCCACAACGCGGCTGTGTTCCTTCCTGTGAAGTTCCGCGAAAACCGCACGGTTGTTGAATGCCAACCATAAAGGTGGTGCGGATGGTAGTTGGAGTTCTGTCGTGTTGTGTGGTAACGAAACCCAGCGGCAGGGACTGTTCCAAACAGTTCTTCGGAACACTCCCCATAGTATAGACGGTAAAAAATGCAAAGAGACGCGACGAGAGGATCAAGCCGATCAGTAAGAGCTCGGTCGATGACCATCCGAGTTGCTTTTCGTTGTATGCGGTCAAATGGAAGAAACCAGCATTAATAGGTTTGAGGTCCGAGCATACACCGTCGACAACGACCTTAATGCTACGACTAGCTAGGAAGCTGGAAATCCAGTCGCACAATTTCTCAGGCAGCCCGTAGTAAGGTAGCTTCGAGGGAAGAGCTGTGTGCCACACCCGATCAAAGGCTTTGGCTACGTCCAAACTAACTGCCAAGGCCTCCCCCTTGCCCTCTACTGCCTCTGCCCGTCGATGAGTCAGGTATGCTAGAAGATCACCAGCTGAGCGACGCTGACGAAAGCCGTACTGACGATCACTAATCAGCTGGTGCTCCTCTAAGTACCTCAGGAGCACATGTCCTAAGCACGAATTCCGTCAGACCCGCTCGACTTACGGACGTCCAGAGATTGTAGCACCTTACGCACTGATCTCTAGAGAAACTGGATTTCGGACATAGAGGTCTCACCGCGCGGGATTTTTGGCGGCAAATTTCCTTTGTCATCCAGAGTCGAGTTGGACGCAAATAGAGAGCCCAGAAGATCGGCCTTCTCTTTTAGGGTATGGGCCAACGAGTCGTCCCCCCGGCGCAAAGATGGTAAAGTAGGTAAAATGTCATAATGAAGATTTAAAATTAAAATCAACACACGAAGAATCACCAAAAAATCCTACATCGAAGATTTAAATCGTTTCGATTAAACGCATGATTCATATATCAAAAATCTACAACGAATTGATCGAGACTGATAGTTTATCTAAGTTTCCGATAGTAAAATCGAAGTCGTGATATAACTACAGATTTAGCTGGCCACATTTTTTCTTCATTAAATCTGTTTTCCAAATATACTACCAAAATCGTATCTTTATCGTGGTGATATCTTCAATTTAATGGTATTATTACGACTAATAAATTAATTGGCATATCAGTATAGGATATCAAACTAGTGACTCGCATCCCACGACACTTAGGCCGAGTCCCCGGCGCTGTAATGGAAGTTGCCAAATTCCAGTGCTCGAGACAAAAATTATTGCACCGTGGGAATATAAAGTAGCGCTACACCTGCCGCAAGCGCTTTCATAACCGTTACAAATTATTACTGAACTCAAAGTCGACAAGATTTACACGTAAATTGTAGATCGCAGTCATCCTTATATTTTTATACAAAATACTTAAAGCCAACCATTTCTCAAGTTGACAAGTTATGTACCTAATATGTCACAAGATTTTATTTAAATAATCCTAGATAGAAACGTATTTCCATAGGAACTTTAAAAAAGCTAAGAAATATAAATATCATTTTATTGTTTACCCAAAATGTTCCCTTAACTTCAGTTACTACGTATTAAAGTCAGTTTATTCTAACTAGTCTACTAGAGATGGGATATACTAGGTAGATTGCATACTTAGTATTTCGAGTACGAACGTATCGATAGTATTCATAAATGCTTGTTCCAAACACTAGTTCCTAGAAGTATTTAGGAGTATCAACTTTGTGTATAGTAGGGACAAAAATTTTCTGTCTCGCAGCGGATGACGAAAAAAAACGACAACTTACCCCTATACAAAAGACACGAAATATTCCATTCTCCATCCTACATTCACTTTCGCTTCTACAATACTTCTAACAAACAAAATACTTCTAACATACAACATACTTCGATGAAGTTAAATACATATACAGTAAAAAATACTTATGCCACATTACATACTTCTAAATACTCGATACTCGTTCTTTTAGTCCCCACATACTCGATACTTACACGTATTGAGTGAAACCTAGTATCAAAACCTGTTCCAGTATATACGTCTCACCTCTATTGTCCAACTCACAGATGGCATCGTGTCGCGCGCACGACTCACGTCATTTCTTTCCCGCGAAACATAATTCAGAATGCCACGCTTTCGTTTCAAGTTAAATTAATTTTGTGCGAAGCTCGATTTTACACTCTCAATTTTTAAACACGCCTATGATTTTATTCAACGTCACGTAAACAAAAGCTCTTATTAATTTTATAAGATAACTACACTACGAGGAGGTTACTTTAATGGTGTTATACCGGTCATATACCCATTACAATATTACGCTACTTAATATACTGAAGTATTTACAAATTTAGAACCTTGAAATTTACAAAAATTGGACCTTAGTACGCTCTAAAACTGCGACCTAAATTCGAATTCGATCCAAGGATTCAGGGTCAAGCTTAACTCTTAGTTCTATTGCGTAGTCTCCATTGGTTACTTTTGATTGGCAATGCTTGAACACATTGTTTTTGATATTACGTACGATATGCAAGCCGGTAAAGCCCACTCAAATCATCTTCGTGTAAACACAACGTCTTTACTCAGACGTATCCAGCTAGTTTATAATAAATGCCTTGTTACATATCATGTTAAGAAGGATTACCCTGATAGATTTGCGAATTTACCCTCGCCATCCATACCCAACATTCTGTAGGCTATCAAATTATTTGACTTTACTTAACTTTCTATTATAATATTTGCAAATAATATTATTAGGAATAGTACTATATCATTCTCTGTAGACTACACCATAGCTCGTCAACGATAACGGTTACCGTGAGAAAAATTTCTACTAACAAAAAAGGCAATTGACAGGTGACAGGCAAGCGCAAGGATTGATAAATAACAGCCAAAACAAACGTGAGACACACGACCAAGCGGTTACATATAAGCCAGCCAGCTTCCAAAACAATCAGCCTTTCCAAAATTAGATTATTCTAAAATGTTTATGTTTTACATATTCGTTGATGTAATTAATCACTTTAAAAAAATTAAATACAGAATAATTTCAATTACAAAATGTATTCTTGGTGCCTAACGATCAATTTGCAAACTAAAAGCTGGGTGAAAAGTAAATGAATTCTATTATTTCTGCGTAACAATTTAGATCAAAAATGTGACAGTTTATTTTTGTATTTTAAAATCAGATATCAATGTAAACGAAAACCATGCGGCGGCATATGTTACCATACAAGAGGAGAGGCTACTGAAAACTAATTTTAAAACAATCCTGCCAACGATTTAGAAAGATAAGTTATATCTACATCACAGGCTCTGATAAATTTCTTTCCCGTACCACGTTCATGTTAATTATTAACATTGCGATTTTCTGTTATAATTATAATTTATTTTTAATGCGTTCCTTACACTTAAATTTCCGGACTGTGCTGGACACTTATAAGACCAAAAGTATTAAGCTGGAACAGCGTTGTATTGAGTTTGCATTCAAGTTAAGTAACGAGAAAGAACCCAAAGCGTTCTTCATCGCTACTCGAGGTGTATATCAAAATCTCAACAGCCCCACTCGAATCACGGCCAGTTAAAGCTTGCCCTCGTAAAAATATACCTTTGTTACGACACGATGTTTAAAGATGCTTTAAAAACACGGATGAGCCGCTGATTTTTGCTTAGTAAGTAAAACCTTTTTTTAAGTATCTGTAAGCAGGGACCAACACCTAGGACTGCTTCAAAATTAGGTCAAGGATCTTGATGGAACTACGAAGAGCGCTTAACGCTACAAAAACTTTTATCCTGTATGTGATATTTCGAACAGAAGATAAACATTTACCATTTGGATTAACAACGCTTGACAGATTTTATATAATGTGACGTCATTAAATAAATATAAGGATTCCAATAATAACATGGTTGCTTTAAGTATCATTAAACGTTTAAAACTGGTCAAGAATTAGCTTGCATAGTAGAAAATAATATTTTGTAATGTCTCAAAATTGAGTGCTTTTCTAAATTTTCTAACTTTCCACTTTATTTTAGTATTAGCTTTTTTACAACAACTTTCTATATTTTGCTTTATTCTATTGAAACATTTCATGTTACCAAAGCATAAATCTTAACATTTTATATATCGTAATCGTCATAATATTTTGGACTTAAAACATACTACCCCGCTTTAGAATACGACATCTCTCGGATGTTTCCACGTCTCCATTTAAACAGCAGGAACAGTTGTTGCACAAATAAGTAGGTCCGCGGAAATTTTTTGTAATTTTTGCTAAAGCTCCCCGAAGGTAGGTTTTAAGAAAGTGAAAACTAACCAAGTAACAAGGTAGTGTAATGCTGGATAAAAATTTAAGTAGAATTACTACATTCAAGTTTAATTTAAAACGCTTCGCTGATGATTTCAATTAGCCCACCTGTATCCGGAAATGAGCACCACGATCTCAAAGAAACGGACAACCAAAAAACTGGGAATACATCAGAAACTCAGATATTGTCTGCTTATTAAATATTTGATAAAAAAATATATATCTATAGTTTAATCCTATAAAGAATTAGTTTTAAGATAGGTCTGTATAAGACGAAATATGTTGCGTTTGTAAATTGTACTTTTAATAACATTTTATAACTAATTAATCATATCAGATAGTTTACAAATGCCCAACGCACATCAGAGAACACGTCTGGTAACACATCGCCGAGTGACAGCTTTATTCCTTTCTTAAACATAGATTTATATTTCCTCGCGGTCGTAAAACATTACAGTATACATGAAGAATATTACAATTCATAAAAAACATATTGAACGTATCACCCATATGTCTTAATATCATACGCCATAGTTTTCTATATTTCGGAGTCTAGATTACAGTGTAAACAATTTTCGTATTCCGTTTTAGATCGGGACGCTTTAATACTTTGTACTTTAAAAAAAGACAATGAACCGCTTGAAAGATTTTTCAAAAATTATAAATGAAAATCGCTTCGAAAATAATCATAAAAGAAAATTTCTTTTTCACAAAATGTTAGTCTATAAATAAAGAATAAAAATTTAACACTTACCCACTATATCGAAGGACTCCGAAGAATCATAGACGGTCCATTCCTGTCAACGATCGTCATGAGGCACTAACAACAAATATCTCTCTAAAATCAATTATCAGTCCATTTAAAAATTAAACATACTACCACAATACTGAACGTTTCAGCATAAACTTCACTTTTAAAATGCAATATCAACGATTATCAAGAAATTTTACGGCTCACTCGGTTTGAATATCGGCAGAATGCCCGCGTTCCTGATGGGGCCTGGAATCGACCGGGCCTTCCGTCACGCCACTGAGCGGACTCGCGAGGCTGCCGGCAAAGGCGGCCGCGCGCATGCGTCGCGCGACACCGCCGCCCGCCCAGCTACTCACACCTAGCCAGCACTTATAGCAGTTACCTCAACATTGCTCCCTACATATAAACACCGTCCCACAACTTTTACTCACACCCGGCAATATACAGCATACTGTACAAACATTCTCACCATTCTATATTCGTAAGAACCACAATAGAGATGACACTAAAAGCAACAACGTAATGATACGACGAGAACCACGCGCAGTTGTGGCGATTGCTCGTACTGGACGTTTTTTCGTTAAGGTCAATGAGACCGACATAAAGTGACTCGTAAAACTTTAAAAAATCGATCTTCAATTCTTTCGAACAGACGGTATATTTGAATACGCGACTATCTCGAAACCCGAACTGTTCTACGCTATCCTACGGGTTTATGGTTCTATTTTTTTTGTTTTACGTCACCTGACCGGCTAAAAATATTGA
The DNA here is from genome assembly GCA_018246295.1 of Papilio alexanor hazarajatica. Lineage (NCBI taxonomy): Eukaryota > Metazoa > Arthropoda > Insecta > Lepidoptera > Papilionidae > Papilio > Papilio alexanor. The sequence continues at coordinate 8,165 of DWLR01004045.1, forward strand.
ATCAATAATGTGGCTTCATAAACAAACTGGACGGAAGCGTTCCCGATTAGTGCTTACGTAGCCTGTAAATGGAGGCTGTGAGCTCGCTCGGCTTCCCTTTGTACTCAATAATTAGGGCTCGACGAAACGACAATAACCACAAAATATTTTTTTTCAGTAATGCTAGAACACAAAACTGAGACAGCTGTAGTCCAAATCTTAGATCAACCATGACATGAGTTTAAATAATAACGCACTATTGAAACTGAAAACCTTGCGTTGGTATACAAGCATCGATTTCCGGTTTAATTAGTTTCTTATAAAATACAGAAGCAAATTTGAGGCAGGTATGTGGAGGCGTTTTTTGGGGTTCCGATCACCTTACTCAATAGACGAAAAGCAAACCTCTTCTTCACATCGTTATTCTATAATCTAATGAACCGATTAAGCTTCTACACACATCCTATCGGGCACCTTCGAGGCAAAACGCGCATTGACTAATAGTATAAGCCGAAGTCCCCTCTCAGAAGTCATTTTGCCAAGGATTATTCCATTCATATTCAATCAAATAATAATTTGTATAAATCACACTCGGGTAACATCCACATACAAAAGTTATTTATTATTCTTACAGCTGAGTAAAGGACTAATTAATAAAACGGTGAGTTCACTTTCATTAATATATTAAAATAATATCTTTATAAAATTTGCATAAAAACAACAACAATATGCATTTCGCGTGTCTCATTATATTCCAATTTCTACAGGCTCGCCCATGACATATAAATAAAAATAAAGCAGATGAAATAAATTCAAGAAAAGAATATTCTTTGCAAAGCTGAAAAATGTCAAGCAATTATCACAAGGAATTTATTTTATTAAAGAAATTTTCACATACAAATTAAATGTTCGTTCAAGTATTCGATTCTTCCATTTATTACATTCTTTCTTAGTCTTTGTTCCAAATATGTCTTACCTCATCTATAGTCGTCACCTTGACAAAAGTGACCAGCCTATTGCTAGTCCAACTATTTTACTACTTCTTTATTACTTCGTTCATTTGTCATTTCATAACAATTATTAATATTAACTATTACTTAAACAACGCATTTTGTATATTATCCTAGCTAGACTAATTCGAAAGCAAACTTTCGAATTTGTCTAGCTTTGTTACAATTTGCTTTCAAACATTTTGCGTTTCGAAGGTAAAGAGTTTAGCTATTATCTCACATAATTGTTACTTAGTCTAGATTCTAGAAAACTAAAATCTCACTAGACCCCAATCATGACAAGACCAAACCCGAATTGCGTTGTCACATCACAAATCACAGATTTTACCTCACCTGGAAATTCCGCAGCATTACCGGCTTATCGCTTACCTGGCTACATTTCACGCATTTAACTTCGATGATTTATCAATATGAATGATGTATATTGCATGATGCTCTTTTCGAAATAAAAACACAATGTTAAACAGACTAAGTAAACCAACCGGATTGTTTAAATTCCAATGATCATCTCAATCTTGATTTTGAGATAATAGTTTTACTGCAACGTTAAAATTGTTTATAAATCGCACTGTTACTGTCCGCGCGTCTCTTTCAGTGAAGCTATTAAAGCCTTAGACAAACAGTTTGGGCACTTGCAATTATAAAATAGCAATATTTACCAACATGTAAATGTATAGCTCGAAGCTTAAGGTACGGTACAGTGGATAAAAATTAATTATAAAATATGACACAATAAGGGTACTCATACTTTCGAGCTCTAGCCGACCGAATTTTCCCATCTACAATGAAAAAATAGATTGATAATTTGTATTAAGGATTATTAAAAAAACGTAAATTGTAATTTTCACAGTAAAAGGTTGATGTCTAATTTAGAAAACTTCTAAATTAAATTTCACATATTGTTCTTAATAATAACCACGTATTAAATACTCTAATATTATTTTATTATAAAAACTAACAGCATTTTATCACGTAATTATATCGACAACTAAGCATATCTAATTCTTTTAATTGCACTCAAGATGACGCCTTACTTTTTAAATAAGGCATGCATTGAAAAAAATAAATTTATAATTCAAGTATAATAAAGTTTATCTATACTTTAACTTACAACAACTGTCATTTATTGTACACTGCCAATATAATAGACGTCGCTACAAACAAACGACGCGCTTTGTGAAGGCGCCAACGAGAGTCATGTCTGTATAGAGAGCAGCTCTCAGCACTTGAGGGCCGACGGCATCTTTGACCCGCAGAGTAAATTCTTTACGAAACGGTGCAGGAAGAACGCCACCCACCGCATTCAGCACTCTGGTCCTTCCGGCGACATCTAAAGGCTTCCCTTCAGCACTATTACCGAGTATTCTACGTGCGCATATTGATCTACAAGCTTCTTTTTCGGCTTCAAATAGCTCTCTGGCGGCTATTTCGAAGGTGCGTCTCTTATCAACACCACCGACATTCGAACTATTGCCTGAAGCACCTTCTTCCATTGCTTTTAGTGCCCCTGCTTTAAGTACGGCTGGCAGCAAAAGTTCGGCGACCGCCCCTATTGTGCGAGAGCGTAAAAAATGTAAAACTTGCTCCGCCTCACGAGTTTCGTCAAAGAGGCGTCTTTGACGTGATGCTGGGACAGGTCGGGCTACGTTCCACGCTTCGACCCACGGATTACCCGGCAAAAGCATACGATCGCCTAACGATCCGCCGTCATCCGGTTTCCAGTCTCGGGGAGAGTACCAATGGACAAAATCACTGAGTTCTGCACCGGGATTTGCAGCTTTAAACGCTTCCATGTCCGATAACAGAGAGGCGCTCATCATTCTTGCGCGAAGTTCCGAAGCCTTCGCGTCGTCGCCAAGTCGAACCATGAGCTCAGCATCCTCTTCTAATTGATCCTCAGTCTTTGGCGCTGGATCCTGCACGAATAGATAAAAATATACCATTTATATTACTGCCTATAATTTAACACTCAAAGCAAAAATATCTGTGTCATCATCATAACTTTTTTGATCTGGTCCATTTCGACTGGCATATGGGGGATAGACACCTGAGGTCGAGGGTCCGGACCAGTGGAGGCAGCGTTTTAGCGGCATAAGTTGCGTACCGTAGCAGTAGCCAACAGTACTTTATGTTACGGTGTACGCACCGGACAGTACCGTAACAGCGGCGACGTCGCGGCCAAGCGGATGCCGCGCTATCCAGTTATTGTGCTTTCGTTCAATTGCGCCGCAAGTTACATGGAATGTATAACAACGTACAACTACCTCCACCTACGAAACTATGAGGAAAATGTTTATTTGTACGTAATGCGTCGCAAACAAATGCAATCAAGAATATATATATACATTTATATGGTAAAATACGTGTATATATATAATTAAAGTAATAAAAATTATCACACAGTTTAAGTACTTTAATTTATTAATTATAATGATTTATATGACACAGATAAATTTTAGAAATGTAATTTATTGCATAGTTTTCCGATATGACCGATATTCACTCGAACCCCAAATAATACGTAGGTACCAATTAGTTTCCGCGCTTTGATTTATCAAGTATAAATAGATAACTCGGTGAATAAAACATAAATAGCGGAACTAGTCATGGGGTCGATTCCCACCCAGGACAAATATTTGTGTAAACAACTGTTTGTGTTGTATCAGGATGTAAAGACAACCGGAGAACGGACAGCAGCGTCCGTTTCGACGATTATGGCACATTTCCCCCAATGATGTGATCAACGGGGGAAGCCTTTATCTAGCAGGGGACGATCATAGGCTGAGATGATGAACGACTATTATACGACTAACTCAAATATATCAGAAAAACGTTTGACAAGACAAACACATTTTTTATTTGTGCGAGTCACACTGATATCTTAAAAAGTCGACAAAAATACTAGTAGCAGTTGTAATTGTACCTGTCTGAGATCTATCCTTTTCTACTTTTTTCCTTATTTAGTCCTGTCTTTTTTTACATAACAGCAGATATCTTTATTGCACTTAACATCTGGTCAGCCGCTTGCGTTTTTACACACACATAATGCCATAAATAAATAAATTTTAAATAGAAGTTGTACACAAACCTGTGTACGAGGAACGTAAAGCGGCGCCCCATTCTTAAGTGTCTCGTTTCCGAGGCGGGTGAGTCTGCCCACAGGCCGGTCCCACGGAAGCTGCTCCTCCGCCGCTTCCCCCTCCGAGCAGTCGTAGAACTCGTCTTCCGAGGAGTTGCCGCCCATGCCGCCGTTACCATGCGTTACCCGCCTGATGCAGCAATTGAACAGCTGCAGCTTCTGGTGCATGAGACAAGTCCTCGCGTTGGGCGGACCTTCCGCTACACTGTTTCAACAAAAAATAAACGAAAATCTTTATTATATTTTTAGGGTCAATTATGCTAAGTCTAGTTTTATTGTGTATTTTTAAAAAGATTGTGATTGTGTAATTATTGCGCTTCTTTGGAA
>DWLR01004046.1:0-12617 GCA_018246295.1 Papilio alexanor hazarajatica
TGGAAACACATCTTTTATTTTATTGACTTATCTTCATCCTTAGATGTTTACTTTATCAGCCCTTAGATGTTTACTTTTTCAGCCTTCCACAAATTAATTTCTTATCTTCCTTGTTAATTATTAAATAATTTTAAGCTAAGATGTGGGTTCAAGGAGAAACTGATGAAAAATAACAAACATATTTTAGCGTCAGAAACTTCTCTACTCTTAGGGCGAAGATGTTTTTAATACTCGTATATACATATATTACCGTAGAATTATTTAAATTACAAAGAATTTCAAATGGTGTGATCCAAAGTAAAAAAATGTTCATGACTGTCACATACTAAAAATGTTTTTAATTTAAATTATAACCTTTTTAAATGTTAACGTTTTTAAATTTTAAGTTAATTTAATGATCAACTTTTTCTTCTTTCCATATTTTTCCTGTATAGATTTCCCCATTTCATTGAAGCTTGACATACAGTTGTTCAACAAATCTTCTCAGTCCCTATCACTACAGTTTTTTAATTTGTCGTTCAGTCACGCCTAAAATTTTTTTAAGCCCACGTCTTTATACGGCGTTAAGACAATTCTTCTATCATATTAATATCTACGGGACATAACTTTAACATCTATCCCTAATAGTTACTAATGATGATTATTTCAGCATAGTTACTACAATAGTGAGTAATTTTCATATTCTGCTATCATCTTTCGTTTCAAAACGTTATTGTGTTACCCTTGTTTACTATCTGCTAAATAGTTCCTGAGAAAAACTACTGTTGTATGAATTCAAATTAAAACAATATTTAGACAGTTGGTATACAAAGCATGATACTCTTTCATTTTCACACAACTAAAATAGCAGTTGATTAATAGGTTACTTGTAATTTTAATTTCAGTCCATTATAAGTAGATCCAAACGATCGAAACAACGATAAAAAAATAGCGACGTGAAATAGAGAACTTTTTTACTTCTCCGTTTCGTTTGATAAGAATACGCATCTGTAACCCGTCTGATTATAGCGGCGCAGTAGTCAATTAACCTTTGAGTTTGGTCGTCTCCAACTTCTATAAAAAAGCTGCAAGAAAAAGAAGAAAATAAATAAATGAAAGAGAAAAACTGAACAAGTAGTGTAACAAAAAAATAACACGACATTTTTAGTAGAGGCATTTGGTATTTCCATTAATTCATACTTGGCATGTTTTATTTAAATCGGTTATTATAAATGATTTAGTCTGTCTTCGTGTTGCTCATAAAATTAATGAGCTTCAATCAAATGGTTTGACGTCGGCAAATACCGGGAGCATTGCGTACACAGAGAGCACACTGCAGCACATACTGCGCGTAATGTGTAGGACTAGTTCAATTTTGTAGTTGATCTGGTCCAATTAAACCGCTTGCTCCGGCCTCTATGTTAATTAAACTCTGTCAATATGTGTATGTGGTGTGTATTTATGTGTTTACTGTTCTAAAATTGCATTGTGTTTAAGCTTCTTCACTATATGTTTGTATAAGTTGTATATAAGTTAATTATTAAGTAAAAATCTTATTCTTACCTACAATGCGAAAATATATAACGATATTATAGGCGTTTTGCAAGACGGTTTGCAAATGTAAATCTAAAACTCTCAAAGGTAAAAAAAATATTGAACAAATTTTTGACTGACTTTTGGACTTTTAATTTTTTTATAATTTATACCTTATTTTCACTACATTTTTTATTATTTTTGTATGTTTATAAAATGATAACCATGATCCCCTAGTGTAAAATTATAGTACAGTATGAAAGTTTGGTACTAAATTGAAAATAAAAAGAGTAGTGGGTGGCTTGGTCGGCACTATTTCAATATGCAAATCGAGAAGGGTTTGGTATGGCAAATATATTATTTAGGGATATTATCGGCTGCATAAAGCACGGAGAGGCGTCGCGGGAGCAATACCGCAAGCCGGTATATTACAAATAACGTTAGGCTACAAGCGGTCGCTGTAAACAAAGGAAGTATTTATTTGTTCTTGTTTAAGTTTTAACGTTTTCAAGTTCAGTTTGCTAGTGTGGTTTGATGATAATTCAATAATGGTAATTCAAGTACACGGATCATTACGAAATTGAGGAAAAGAATATAATATTGCTTTCAACCGAATAACGACTACAATGTGGTCATTTAGAATCGTTTATACTTTTGAATAATAAATTAACAGTGTTACTCCTTGAAATTAAATTACTCATAAATTTACTCATTTTATCGCTTTTACATTTATTTTTCTTTTACATTTTTATTTTTACATAAGAAATCTATTACTTTTTTATAGTCTAAAAATGTCTTAAAAAAAGAATAAGACCCATGAGTACCGTTATTTTTTATAACCTAACTTATCCAACTCGAGTTTAAATTTAAGGAATCGTCAAATCATATTATCGATCACCAGGATCGCATAATAGACAATGTCTGAATAACAGTAAGTCTGTATGTAGGTGAGGACTATAATAAAAACGGATCACGTAGGTGCAGTGGCTCGTTGCCTGTCATGCATGGGTCACGCATACTAATAAACTCGGTGAGAACCAAACGAGAAAAGCTCGATAGGTTTCCATTACCTTGGTTTGATTGATTATATGTCTGGTTACATATGTGGCAATGTTGGTATCCTAGAAAAAGTTATATCGATCAAATTATTGACATCCTAAAAAAGGTGACATAAGGAGTATGGAGTATGGAGGAGGTATGCATAGATGTATTGATATAGAAATGACGAGAGAGGTGGGCCAGGATCGCGCCAAATGGCAATCCGTAACCTTTGGATAACTGGCGTGAGTGTTATGTATTTATATGTATTTGTGCTAAAGAAATATTATAGTTTATCAGTAGGAGCAAAATAGCAAGTTCCGGGCCACTCCGGTCGCACTCAAGCTGTTGCTGGAGCGGGGATCATAACTTCACAGAATGCTTTTTTGTTTAGAAAATTTAGACCGACATAATACTTATCACAAATAATATTCACTGTTGTGTAAATTTATTCTGTCATTTAGTTAGCCAACTTAGTCAATTAATATAAAACACATTAATATTCAAATTTGAACAATATAGATCTATTCAATATGGCGTCATTAATCAATCGTATGTACACGCACACATAGAAGTCAATACACGTCAAAGCGTCCCTTCAATTTAATTATAGATTTGATTGGATCCGTTAATCGCCGACTATGTGTTATCATAACAATTAATAATTAATGTCCTTCCAGACATGTTTATCATTAAATTCAATCAGCTTAAATTAATGATAATCTCATTCAAATGTAATAAAGGTAATCTTGGCTTGCATGAGTAATTTTATGGTCGTTTTTATATTAGTATCATATTACTATTTTGAATATTATTCATAGTTATTATTCAGAGTAACAGATTTGAAGATTTGATAGAAACGTTATCAGTCATTTGAAAAATGTCTACTGATATTGACTTTTGTTTAATCTTTTCTGTATAATCAATGTAAAAATAAGCACTAATATAGCTTGATCACAATTTCAACTGATACCAAATGGCGTAAGCTGTTCTAACCAATTTGGTTCATTTGGGAAATAAAATATTAAAATAAGCGTACTTAGAAATTTTAGCTTCAACATAAAAATTACGTACATTTATTAGTTACTCTTTGCGTTGTATAAATATATGCTTGCTTAATGTATGCGAAGTACGTTTAGCGGAGCTATTCTAGTAACGACTTTCGAAATAAACCGAGCAAAAACAATAAAAGCTATACGGAAACTAGAAATGTACAAGTACTTGTGTCATGCGCGCTTTCTTTGCACGCGCCACGCTCATAATTACATTTTCCTTGCTGGGATATAGCCGGGCTCATTTCATAACCCATAATGTGTTTACTCCGTCCTTTTCGTAATGCATGCTACTAAGCAGGACAGGGATAGTCGTAAAATTTGTCAACATCGAAGTTTCAACTTTACTCTGTTGAGAATACACGCCAAATTTATTTGCAGTGGGTGCTATGATGTCTTCCGCTTTCCAAACGGCGTTCCGTACGACTCTGGAAGTTTTCTGCTTCATTTATTAGCGAGCGATGTCGACCGGGGAGCCAATAAAGCGGCGACCACTCGCCACGCGCCTTGCCACCCTCTCCAGACGATTTATGACCGAAACTCCTACTAATTCCACTAACAGCCCCGCGACTAATTTGAATGTTATTTTTTTCTCAACGATTTAAAACCATTTACAAAAGAGTCGCTTTATCATATTTTAGTAACCATCACTTAATTTGTGGCACTCAAGTCAAGATAAAAATAAGTGATTATGGCACTATTTAACGTAAAATAGATAGCTATATATATATACACGCTTGTTTCTTCAGACACCTTTCTTCCCAGACCACAATAAGTTGACCCAGAGTCTGGGTCGCCTGTTAACTGACATCGTGTACAATTTTGAACGTACCATTTTTGTATAAGAATGTAAGATTCGAACCCGTTAATAACAAATGGTTTGGCAATCGAAGAGCAGCGAAGAAAACAAGTCAGATAATTTTTTGATACTGCTATTTGACATACTTTAGTGTAACGTTGAAAGAATCTTTATTTTGTTGTGAATTGACTTGGTTAGGATTGTAAATATTTGTAGTAAGTATAATTATATTTTTACTGCGTAGTAAAATTTAGTATGTAGCACTATGCGAGGGTATTTTATGTGTTTCTATGTCTCCCACGCGCTGCTCGTAAATTGTATCTCACTGTAATTCTTCGCAAATATAACTTTTGTTACAGTCCATTTTATACTATATGAGATATGTCTTTTATCGTTAGATTTTAATGTTTACGTTTTTGTCATCATTTAAATAGGTTTAAAAAAATTACATAACACTAAACCTACATAAATTAAGATTCGAAGAAATTGTTATTATCTTCAAGAAGGTTCTATTTATAGGAATATGAGTTGGTATTTTATTGCCACGAAAAGATGTTACTGAAAAGATACAATTCGCTAGTTGTAAAGGATAGTTAAATATTTATCATATAAAATAACTTTTGAATAGAGTTCGAGATACATTTATAGTAAAGTTAAACATTATAATTTGAATTGTAAGCAAAGAAAAGTTGTTAAAATTATCTATGATGTATATTCTGGAGTAACTAAGCTGATAAGAGAATAACAACCTAAATTTATTTTATTCGTTATAGGAAAACATTTTGGAGGGAGTGTATTAAAATGTATACAAAAAACGACACAATTATTAAAATTGTTGCAGGATTATTAAGCGAATCACATTAATTTGGTAGTATAGTATTTTTTTATAGACTAAATGCATTTTTTAAATAAAACATAACGTGGTCCTTTTATTGCAATATCTAAATTTTTTCATATTCTTAATTTTGTTGTTTTGTTTTGGATTGTTTTAACTATGAATATCGAAATGATAATTTATCACGACACGCCTGTCGAATAATAAAACAACAAATCTTTGTTTTGCTTAACTGGCAGTGTTGCCTACAACAAAAATATTTTTTGTGTATTATTTTACGTGATTTCAATACAAAATATATTTATCATTTGTTATATACAACAGGGTGCTTATAACAAGAATTACTGTTTATGGATGTTTTTAATTTTTCCAGGTAAGTTGGAGTTTTAAAAGTTAACGCGACACGCTTGTAATTTCTACTAGGAGTGCATCAAGTTCATAGGTAAGTAGTATCATCTTAAATATAATATTCTTTTAACAAAAATATATTGTTAAATACTAGGAGCTCAGCGGTTTAAGTACTTGCCTCTTCATACATTGATTTCTCTGTTTTGAATACCATCGTATTTTACAAGCAGGGAAAACTCTTTGAATTTGTACATCTCTTATTATTTCCTTTTGTTATGCTAATACAGTAATATTTTATTCTAACGTTACTTTGTCAACTGATTAATTGAGTCTATTCTAACAGCTATTTTGTTCACAAAATGGCTGTTAATAAACGTCAAAGTCAGGCGGGCAGTATTTAAGGTGTGGATATATTGAGGTGAAGCCCGATGTCAATATTGTCTCATAACGGATAGTGTAAACGGCAGCAAATACCGAAATCCCCCGCGGCGGCGTCGTTTTATTTGCGCGAGGGGAATTTTCGTGCTTTGATCTCACTCCTCCCGACATTTTCTTATGGCCCGCGCTTTAATTATTTCGCCTTTGAGGTTCTCCCTCCGAGCCGAGCTCGTGGAGTGAATTTTAAGAGGTTGTCGCAAAATGGACTCTTAATTACGAACCTCCGACTTCTATTTGCAATCATTAATGTCTTTTTTTAAGTAAAATAAACTTTATTACTTTTGATAGAGATGAGCGAGAATTTCAGTCAGTATTTTTACGCTTTGAAATGAAATACACCGACTGTCATCTTGTTATGATATCATTTGAAACGTATAAAAGGGATGCTATTTCCGTAAAGGGTTGACAATTTAGTCCCCCAAGATGCGCTCTAGTTTTGAGGGTTTTTCTTCAGAAGTTATACTTATTATGTAAAGTATGACGTATAAAGTGTAAATAAAAAAAATATAAATAATATTTTTATAAGTATGTGTCACTTTAAAAGTGTTGATAGGATATCACCGAATAGGAAAGTTAAGACACTACAACTCTCTAAAATATCAATACCTACTATGTGGAGTGCCAGAGTAATTACACCTTTATGTTATTCGACTGTTAATTAAATAAAAGGTAGAAATAAAAATTAAAGCCTGTTACGAGCTAAAATAGTTTTTTAATCTGTAGTAAAACGATTTACTAACTGCAATCCAACGAGTTTTGTGAGAGTTTTATATATATTTTTAAAGCTGAATTCATACCCGCGTATAGCGTAGACTATTACTTTATTGAGGAAGTTGGCTCGGGTCGCTCGTTAAACGCCGACTGCGGCGATCAAGTTAATCCATTACCATTTTATACTGTCGTAAACGTTTCACGACTGCCGCCAACTGTTCAAAGTTTATCCGCCATTATGATATCTAATAATAATTGTTCACAATTGGGACGTTCAAGCGACGTCTCGATTACACCGTGAGCAACGCGTGCTCATACAGAAAGAAATAATCAGTGTTTTATTTAAATTGAAATGATTTTACACTGGTGCTATGCACTTCTTTTATCGTCTAGTGATGAAATTGGCAATGTTTTGTGAACGTAGTTTGTAAACCAAGGAAGATTTCGCAGTTTCCTTAAACAGTTTAATGATCTACCCTTTTAAACATTCATTAAAAGATAAATAGGACTCTAAAAAAGAAGAGAAAGATATTACATATTTGCAACTAAAATTTTGCCTCGACTGAGAATCTTCTGAAAGAGTTCTTGGCAAACAACAAAGCAATGTAATACTTGTTACACTATTCGGTCACCACTATTATTAATTAGAGGTTTATTACAATGATCTGTGAATCTTGGCGCCGAGCCAGTCATTGTTAACAATGTTGCAAATTAATCTTTTAGACAGATCAGATTGGTTTCGCATTTATAATGATTATTTCCTTATTACTTGGCTATTGATGATGGCTTTATTATGCGTACCAATTTACTAAAATCGACTCGTCGACTTTTCGCTTCCTTACCTAAGAATATAAAATTAGGTCTGTGTCCAAGAAAGCTAGTCACATAAACTACGATCGAATTTCAAATTGTTTAGATCACCAACACCATCTTTAAATATTTATTTTCATCGGATGAAAATAAAAAATCTTTGGAAGAAAACTAAAGCTGTTTTTTACTAGATTGATTTCTCGTTGTACCAGGAGAGTATTATCGAACAGGAGTTTGTTTTGCGGCAGGAAGTTTGTGTGCGAACTGGCCGGTAACAAGGCGAGTGGTTCGAGGTAATCCTGTTATCGGTTAGAAAGATATCCGAAGTGTAGATAGAATGTGTTTGTACGCCGCACCGAACAACTTTACTACTCATAGGCACACCCTGCTGTTATACTATCTAACGTAACCGTTTACACGTATACCAGTAATTGTTCTATGGAAACTTATAACAATGTAATGCGATAACCTTTATATGTTTATATTATTCGCTCGTTGTTTTGCATAGTTACAAGAAAAGGGTAGTGTTCATACTGTCTTATATTTCATTCAACACATCGTTCAGGTAGATGTTAAATGCTTAATTTATTTGAGTTATCTTAGCAAGTAAGGTTACTAATATATAGTAGTTACTAGTAACTGCTATATATAAATAACTGTAATAGTTTCGATTTTAATCTACCACGTGTCGTACGTGTTTATATAGGAAAAAATACTGCAAACAACATCTATTTGCATTTATCGCATTATATTTAGTAAAAATCTGTCTGTGTCATGTTGTGGGATATATTTTCTGGTAATGTAGACTAATATGTTACTATTTTTTATACCACACACAATTCTGTATTTCTTTTGTCTGTCTGTCTGTATTAGAATGGCTGGACCGACCTTAATAAAAATTTGTATAAATATGTGCAAATGATAGTCCATATATAATATCGATAAGCCTAATGATAACTAAAAAAGACCTTTTAAAAACATAATTTTATATTTCCTTGATAACGTTATTTTTAACCGTTATTTTTAAGCTGCTGGCAACGTGGCAACATCTACTTTTTAATAAACTATAAGCTGACTAAAACTTCGTTCGGAGTTGGAATTTTGTCATGCTTCGATTTGAACCAAAGATAATAACTAAATGGAATTGTCATTACATCAGAAATAACGTAGCCTACTATATGAATAACGCATTCACTTGAAAATGTTTCGTATTTTTATTCTTTAGAATAATTTTCTGCTATTCGAGACGGAAATCAATCAAACAAATTAAAGATCAAAACAATCCGTGTAGCGGTTCTTGAGTTATAAATATCTTACACGATTTTGTTTTATACAGATTCACATAACAATTATTTATATTTGTTATTCATAACAGTAGTAAGTAGTAACTACGTAGGTGTCCATCTATGTTCTTGTGGTGCTCTAGTGTGTCGTGGTAATTGTTTTTCCTCAGTTAGTAGAATAAAGGAAAGTTCGGAAAACCTTGGTAACTTTTTAAAGCATTCGCATTGTCGCCTCTCATGAAAATTCAAAGATGGCGGACGACGCTTGTATGGTATAAACACGTCCGCAGTGTATTTGTTGTACGGTCGTTACATGTGTCTGCTACCAGGGCGACATAACCGAGTAGAAGATACTTCGCGCACAATTGAAATTTTGCTCGGCCCAAAAGTCCTTTGTTACGTCGGATGTATTTCAATGGAAACGAGGCTAAAATTGGTCAGTCCCCGACGGCGCGCTAACAATAAAAAAAGTGATTTCATTACGGGCCCATTGTTACATTTCGATTTTCACGGTCCATTTTCTTTTCGAGAATCATTGAACGAAAGAGGTTACGGTTTGTTTTCATATTATTTTTTTATTCCTGTTTTAAAAAGGGTTTTTAATATTTTATTGTGTTGGTAAAATTAACAAAGAGAATGAGATGTTTGTTCGCATTATCCGCTTGCAATTACGCAATTAAAAATAATTTTAAATAATAGGGTCTCAACAAAGACGAAGAGTTGCGTCGAGAATAATTTAAAAGCTTCGCGTAAGCCTCGCGGAGTTAGCATCTTGTTTCATTAACGCGCTCGACTGTCTGGAGTAATATTTATATGAGTTTTCGAATCATGAATATTCACGCTACGAATTTGGCTTCTAACAGCTCATTTGAACTAAATTCCGTTACATTTTGAGAGTACGAAAGTGCTGAGTAATTTTGTTTAATTTGACGTACACATGTTAAAATTAGCGATGACAGTAATCAAGCTCAATAAAAACTTCCCCTCCACAAGTTTTTGTTAACAAATTTAAACGTGGAACGCGAATGTTAACTGTAATCTAAATAATAAAAAAACTGTATAGTCGCATGAGGGATGAAAATGGTACGAGTTCGGTTAGGATAAGGGACACAGGGGTTCGTTTTTTTCTCGTTGAGCATTTAGACGGGATAAATAACACGTTGGCGTTGTCGGGGGAACGAGACGGGAAGGACGGGAGAGGGGGGACCGACGAGGGTCCGATGTCGAAATGTTGAAGTGACCCAAGTGCCAAAATTGGATTACTTCAAATTCTTTTCAAGCATCGCAGGCACTTTGAATGAACGAAATGTACATAATTAATTTATTATTGCGACGATATAAAATTTCGTTTTACGCATTCTATGCACGCAAATCACATAACTATGCAAATGTTTTTCTTGTACGAAAGGGATAGGAGGATATAAGAATAAGTCCTTGTCTGTCACATTTGAGACTTGTAAATGAAAGAAAACATACATTAGTGTCAGAAAAATGCTAGAAATTCAAATATGTATGCTTGGAACCGTATCGTAATTTCACCCCGCTTTATCACATGTCGGTAATTTAGGTGCGGGCGAATTTCCACTCTCGTATGTTTTATGTGAGCAGCCAACTTCTTTCAGTCTGGGAATTGCAAAATTTTACGAAACAACAATTTTTGCTTTGAGTATCTTAGAAACGTAAACTAATAGAATATTTTTATCACATTTAGAGCATTTTTTTTGCAATTCTGTTTTTTGTATTATGTAAATATTATATAATGAAAATTGTATAAAATAGACATAAGGAAGTACATAAATTTTTAATACTGCTTCACATTTCGTCCGTCTGTTGGTGGATCATTCGTTTTGTATGTGTATGTATGTGACGAGGGAGAAACTTTGTTTTATTATACATAAACATGTGGTCGTAATATGTTGAAAATGTATATAATGGTCTATGTTCAAAAATAAATCTAAAGTAGTTAATTGCAACAATCAATTACTTTTACCTCAATCTAGCCATAGACATAAGTTAGCTAAATGAAATGTAAACGTGAAGGTATTTATTTTAGCAAATTAGATAGCGGGTACAGAAGAAGTGAGAGGCGCACGGTCTATAAATCTGATTATTCCCAACGCGGTGCTAAATGAAATGGCTCCGCTCGGAAATTACCGTGGTTTTTGGAGGATTTCGTTTGTGTTTTGTTTATGTCGGCGAGCGGCTTGTTTCGTTGGATATTTTCAACGTTAATGATTAAAGAGTCGAGTTGTTTTGCGAACACGGCTTTTGAATCATTGGGGCGTGTGTTTGCCGACTGTTGTTGCCGTCAAGACAAATCTTTGTCTCTGTTTCGGTTATAAAGGTAATGCTGCGCTCGTAAATTTGAGTATATTTTTTTTATAAATAAATTGTGCTGTAAAGAAAGCTGTGAAATCTGAATGTTTGGATATTCACTCTCCATTTGAAGTTACACTCTGGGTACTTCTGGTACTTTTGTGTAATTCTTTGAAATTATTGCCTAAAGAATATAATGGCTAGTGTTTTATATACATGTATATATAACTAGCTAACTAAAACTAGACAATCATCAATGAACAGAGTGAAAAATACCCTCTAAAGAATCCCTATTAAGAGATCTCATTGGTTCATGCTGGGCGGGTATTTAAAACCTCGACAGCTAATCGCAGAACGATCTTTATTAACTCGGATCGTAAACGTAGACTGAGGAATCAAATAATTAATACTTAAAATGTTTATTAAAGCTCGTCCTGCCTGTTACATGTTCACATTGAATATCAATAGATCTTTTAATTTTGGAATGATTTTGATCCACCGTGCAAAAAATGTAAGATGCTTTGAAAAATTAATTCCATAATATAAATTATGGTGAGGTGTCATGAATATTTTAACTTAAACCGGCCTTTGACATTTATAAAGTTTTAAATGTAAATCTCATCAGACAAATGGCATCGCTGGATTGCAATCATTTAAAAAAGATTGCTTTTTTGTTATCGCCCAAAGCTTCTAAATAAATCTTTATCACGTTTTCCTTTTTCAATTTTAATATCATCTTATATTAAATTTCCTTTGTCTCGTTAAAAGGTTTTCATTCATTTCAAGTTAATTGGAGATTTATCGTACATTAAATTGATCGACGTATTAGAATGCGGGCGTTAGACTACGAGTATTGAACATGTTCTCGTATAGATATTTATCATACCAATATTTAGCACTCTTTACTATATAGGCTATAAGAATCACCTGATTTTTACTCATAGAGACAGTTTTTGCCTTTATGACGATTACAAAAATGTAATTGCAGGGATGGAATTTTTTCTACAACCTCAAGTAATTTTGGCAACCGATCTTCCCGCAGTAGATTCACACAGTTTTCGCATCATCCTCACAAAGGCTGGCTCGGGATATGTATTCCTCGTCTCGTCGGGAATGACGGTGATCGAACGGTAGTTTATGGTGCTCTTCTTCATCTTGAAAACATCGTAAGGAAAAGTAGTTTATTTTACTGCGATTGCCTTGTAAATGTATAAGATGATATTATTACGTCACATGTTGCGTTACTGGTACGTTCTTAAGGTTTAACCAAAACCTACCTAACCTTTAGACATTACCCTCAAACATCAACTGTTTGATCAAATATTAATCGTTCACTTGTTTAAGTATTTACAAAGATGAAACGTTATTGAAATTAAAGAACTACTAAGTTTTTTTATATTTTAATAACGTCTCTGATGAAATAATCTTAGTAGATTCGAGGCCACTGACCTTCATTTTCAGATAAAAAAAATTAT
>DWLR01004047.1:0-12617 GCA_018246295.1 Papilio alexanor hazarajatica
TCACTGTAACACTTTTTATAAAGCATTGAATAAAGAGCAAAAAAGCGGAAGGGAGATATTTGACAACCTTATATATAAAATACTTAGTTATATTAGTGAAATTAAATAAATGTACAATTCTAAAACTTTTTTAATCTTTTCGTAAATCGCATTAACAGCAAGGGTTATGCTAAATATAAACTAAAACTAAAATAAATAATTAACTGGTATTTAACAATATTCAGATAAAAGTAACAAGACAATAATCTTAATCAAACTAAATTTTTTTTAAAAGAGTCGTTAACACAATCATTAAAATGACTAACAGAATTCTATTGTTAATTAGATATCCTAAAATCAGTTACCCGGCGAGTTGAGGAGCTAGCGAGAAATAATGTGTTTAAATACAATTAAATAGCAGTTCCTTTATAATTAAATGTGAGCTAATTAACCTTAAAATAATCGACGGACAAAAAATTAAACATTAAATTTAAAATTAACAGTTTAAAAAATCTTCTAATTTATTAAAAAATATGTAAATATGTTTTCGATTAATCCTGGCTCCATTCAGAAGCCTTCTTCACCCAATCTTCAGTTGTCTGTGGTCTCAATCCGGGGACTCCCCAGCATTTGGTGCGTCTGAGAGGCGGCCGGCCCGGGATTCGCCCTTCGTACTTGTACCGCTTGTGATTTATTGGACTCAGGTTGTAGTCCGACATCTGTTCGAACTTTCGTTTGGACGCTGATGACAATGTTGAGTCGTTACTCTCCGCCGATCCTACTGGTGTAGAACAAGCTACAAAAAATAAATTGCAGTGTTTTGTTATAAAAATATTATCATACTTGTCAAGAATAATAATTGTTTTACGTTTGACATTAACAGGTCTTAAATATTTTTAAATTAATTTATTTACATTTTATAAATCTTTGTTATTTTATAACAATATACTACATAAGTTATGTGTGGAAAAGAAAATTGGTAGTGCATTTGATCAGCAGCAGATATGCAACTACGCACAGACTGAAATGCCCATAGAACCCGAGTCTAATGTAGGGCTGCTTACATCTTCTGTGCTGTTGAAACAAATCAATATGTAACATTAGCACTTGAAGTTCGAGCGCAGGCTGCAGCGGAACCCCCCAATTTCTGGCAGAATCAATCCAATCAATTTAATTCAAATTTTGTGTATTTTGTGCTTTTTTATTATGTCATATTAAATACCTTATTTAAGTATATATATTCCCAAAAAGGGTTGGCGTCAGGCAGGCGGCCGGCCGTAAAACTATAGCCAAAAACATGTGGCAGTATGGACTACAGTAGAGTCTAGGATATATGGAAGAGTAGTACATACTGTGCTGACCCTATTCAAGTGGGAAAAGGGCAGGAAGATGATGATTTGTTATAAAATTATTGTATGTATGTATTTAAAATTTCTTGTTTATATAAACTGCTAGGGAGGTAAATCGAAACATCTTGATTATTGATACTAAATTTGCTAGTATCTATCTGTCTTAATAATATCTTATTAATTTCGTAATTATTATAAAAACCTTAAAAATTGTAGGCGTTCTGTAATTTATTATAACTAAAATGTACATTTTCTCTATTCAACGCAGAATTTTAAGTCAATATGTTATTTACACCGAGTTCAAAATAACTTCTGTGCAAAGTACTACTAAAATAAAATCTCACGGAACGTGGTAAGTACGGACAAAATTACGATCCATCACCGTAAATGCGTGCCGCAGCGTTGGAAGTAAAAAGGGGAAAGAAAAAAAAGTAAAGTGTATTAAAATACGTCCACCCTCCGTGTAAAATAAAGTGATTGGAGTAGAAATAAGAAAATGCAACATCGTAAGCGTGCAAATGTGAAATTTTATAACACGAAGGAAAATTTAAAAATTAGATTTTGTTTCTTTTCCATTTTTAACAAAGCTAAATATTAAAATAAATTATTGTGCTGTAAAATACATGCAAAAATACTAAACTTGAGGTATGAACACACCCCATAATTATGATGGTTATCATGTATCCTTTCAGTAGAAATCACCATCATCATTTGAAAATGATAAAACTACAAAGGGCCTTGAAATTAGTTCTACAATAACAAATAAATACCTCGATAACAATCAATAGTATTATAATATTGCAATTAATAAAGTTGGGACTTTTATTAGTAATTACTACCTTGTTCGCTCCAAAACACATTTTTGATCGCTCTAGCAACCGATGACCAAATGTTTTCTTTAATTTGTTGCGGTTCCGTTTGTTTATTATTCTTTTTTAAATCTTCACTTTCCCAGTCTTCTTCGATCCTCTTAACACTAACCTTCTTTTTGGTAATAACGAATTTAAACTCTATTTCTGTTTCATCTTCAGTCGTTCGCAAAGCGGATTTGATGCAAGTTTCTAAAGTGGTCGCTATGTTTGTGGTGACAGTCGTTATAGTGTTATCAGTAAGGTGTGGGAGAGTATCTACGCACGATTTAAATAATTCCTTTGAATCTTTGGATTGGCTTGGTACTTCATCAGTGATGATTTCTTCCTTGAAATCTATTGCTCTCGCTTGCATATTATGCTGACCAATATCTGGCGTTGTTTCCTGATCTTTTTCCAGTTTGATATGCAGTGGCGTTCTCGCTTGCGTTTCAAATCTATTGACTAGTGCCTGAAAGCGAGGATTGTAGCAAAATCGTTGTCTTTGGGGGCCAGGTGTCAGCATTCTTTTTGGTTTTCTAAAAACTGCATACATAATGTTGAATATAAATAAAGTATTATCTAAGCATAAGTTGAGATTTTCGATTATCATAAATCTATTATGAATGCACATATGTACAAAAGAAGCAAAATGAAAAACGTAACTATTCGCCAGGTTAACTGGTGCTTATAAAATAAAACCAACTTACTTTTTGTTGCTTAAGTTTATTAAGCAGATTTAATAATTTAGTAATAAGTAAAGTTTCTTGTTAATACAGTGGTACATAGGTTAGGTTAAATCAAATTATTTAGCAGAATAGTGTTTAATTGCAGCCATTGTGCATTTTTTAAATTTAAAAAAAGTTATAGATGATGTAAATACATTACTATTCTACTGCACTCTTCTATATATTTACGTTACGTTACTTTGAAAAAATATAAACATACCTCTCTTCACCTTTGGCTCCGGTTCAAAAACTGTGTCTTGTGCGAATTTTACTTTCTTAGCTTTTATCGATGACTCTGTGCTATTATTTCCTGTTTCCGTTAAGCTCCCTTTCTCAGAACTATCCTGGCCACTAAAGCGGTGACGGCTTGCGGTTACAATTATACTTTTTAATTTAGGTTGTACAATATCCGACTCCGTTTTTGTCTGAAATTTGATTGAGAATAAATGAAAAATTTAAAAACTTACATTTTATTTTCATTAAAGAAAATTTAATAGTTTAGTTAATAAAACAAATCTGGACTCTAACCTCTCACAGGGAGGGACCTGTTAAGATTTAGGAATCCTAATATTATAAATTCTAATGGTACTTTTTCGCTTTCACGCGTTAACGACTTAGGTGATCATCATGAAAAATTGGGCATACATTATATAAAAAGGCACAACCTTTTATTCCGAGAAAAAAAAGCTCTTCTCGGGGGATAGAAATGCAAGCGATGCCACGGGTATAATCTATTCAGTAGTTAGTTAAAATTCAACTTACATCGCTTTCAATTGTTTGTGCGGGGCTTTCTGTGTTTTCTATCTCTGAGAGGGGCGAATCCGCTCCTTGCTCGTGGAACAAAGTCCAGCCCCCGCTCGCCGGGTGAGTGGGTGTACTTGTAGTCACAGACTGAACTAAGTTCATCAAGTGTGGTAGCTGGGATGTTGGTGTGGTCACTTCTTTTTGGGAGTCTGTAACTGTTGGAATATAGTCGTTTAGAATTATATTATAGTTTGATAACTTTAATAGGATTATGGCATGTAATTTTATATTAATACATGGTGCGAAAACGACAAACAATCATTTGGTTTTGGAATATATGCGTAGAACAAACTATGTTGAGTTTATTAAGTTATAGGTATTAAAACAGATTCGTTTAAAATATCTAAATAATTGAATTACCTTCTAAACGATCGACGCCAGATATGGTTCCACTGATTGGTGACATGTTTGTATTTTCTTCTTTAGCCATGGCTTCTTCGTAATCATCTACTGCTTTCTGTCTCATTAATTGGACTAATTTATTCACGTGCGGCGTGGCAGACCTATACCTTTTGATAATAGGAGTTTTTGGTGTAATTTTAGGGTGAGGAGTTCTCATAAGCTCCATTTTTGGACTGCTTTCAGATTCAGCATCGCTCGATTCGTAATCAACTAAATGTTGACCTTTGCTCAGCGGGGTAATTACTGCGGTTCTATTGGATTTGTTAATGGAAACTATCGCTGCAATATTTTCACCGTCATTATTATTCAAGACATTATTATATAGGGAGTCGAAATCATTATCTATTTCTTCGGCGATATCATCTTTATGCAAATGTTTGGTGTCTACCAATTCTGATATGGTTACACATTTATCTATATCGATCAAATCGTCCATAGTTTTGAACAATTTATTGCACTTCCTGCACTGTAGTGGTATATGTTCGTCGGCGAGGTGTTGTATCAGGTCTTGGTTGATGTCTTCAGGGCGGCAGAGGAACCTTTTGCCACGGCAGATCGGGCAGTCGTAGGTCAAGTTGTGTTCTAATAGTTCGTGTTTCCGACGACAGTTGGCGCAACAAAATACCAATTGACACACAATACATCGAACCTAAAATGATAAACAAATAAGACTAAAATAGAAAAACACAACACACACCCACACACAATATTTCAAATTAATTAGGTAACAAATAGTGAGAACGAATTAAATAAAATGACGATTTTTTTATATTTTGTTTACGTTTTTACTAAACTGAATATAGTTTTTTAAACTTCAAATAAACAACAAAGTATGGAAATTGCTTCCCTTCTATCACAATTTGATAAAAAGAACAACAAACTGACGTGTATTTAGTAGTAGTATTAGCTTTACTCAATATATAAAAGGTATTCAAACAAAACAAAAATTACACCAATAATAACAAAATTATTCAGTTATTGCAAATCAAGAGTAAATAAGGACAAAAACATACTCACCTCCGCAGGAGTGTTCATGATTATCAATATTGTGTCGATAATTCTTTTTTCCTCAACGTATTTGTCACTTAACACAATATCTTTAATAACTGGTCACCTTACTGCTACATTATAAATCGCCTAGTTTTAACCAAAAATAGCAATGTCGTGGTGTCAAAGTAAAAATACACATTTATCAAATATTTTAACATTTCGTCGAACAATTTGGTCATACCCTCCCCCATTAATTTTACACAATGGATGCGTTCAAAAATCGTTAGCTTGTGAATATTTGTAAAAATTAATAGTGTATATTAATACGATTCAATTGCTGTCCTGTTTTTTTTATTATTTATATGTGAAATGTAATATTGTATTTGTATCTTAAATAAATAAGTTAAAAGTGTTAATTATAAAGGAAATAATAATTATGAGTATCGAAAACGAACGCATCTTATGTTTGTATTGTGATAGACAGAATTAACAAGTGTTTCTTATCTCTGTTGCTCGATAAGCTTAACAAATTCGTAATGTCAGTGAAGTAATATTAAAATACCCACTTCAACGAGTTATCGTATACTTAAAAAGAGCCTTCGCAAAATTATCCGAAATCTTGTAATAATTTTTTAAAGCGAACTTGATAATAACATTCTAATTATTATTTAGTTGTCATTATTATAATCTTAAAATGACATATGAGCTATGTAAATATTGTGTGCTTTTTAGTTTTTATAAAAACCAATCCTCAGAAGAATCCCACAGATATTCAATGCTAATGCTTATGAGTAATCCCACAAATCAAGATATGTGTAATAGACACATCATCAAATCCAAAATTGCGGACAGCGTGGCCAATATTTCCCGCGCGCAATTTCCCGCCAGCGAGCGTTGCGGTCGCCCGCCGCCGCGGCGGAAGCGAGCGCTTTTAGTCAACACAACGACTTTTGACGATATTACAAAAACTTTTGCCTCGTGATATGTGTCACCGACTGATTGTGAAATTAACCAGTTTATAGTTGAACTAGGCATATTACATTCTGCTTGATAATAATTAACGGAATGACTCATTCATAATTAGACGTATGATGTCAAACGCAACAAATATATTTTTCCATGGATAAGCACATTTCTAAGATATTACTTTTATATACGATAATTGTTTTTAATTCTTACTTAAAAGTAAGCAAGACCTGAGTTTACTTAACTTCGACAGTTTATAAAATGTTAAGGAATGACACGTAATTTTTTGAATGATTAGCTTAGTTACGAATTCGAAGTTAGTTTATCGTATGCCTAGCCCGATTATCCACTGATGAACTTTAACATTTGTCGGTAATGTATACAAGAAATACTAAATACAATGTTCACATTTACCACACATTGAATGAAAGTAAATTTAAAAGTCATATTATGTCAATATAACCTTCTTTATACACAAGAATACAATGGTTATATTGATGTCCCGTTTGTCACAGAACATATGGACATCCAAATATCGTCTTCAATACAAATTCGACGTATAAGAACAACGCCCGTTTTTCGTAATGTCCTCAAATTTTATAGCGTAAAATATCATATTTTAAATAACAATATTTATAAGGAAATAATATAGTCTGCTTCGGAGTGATTAAATCCTCAAGGGGCCGCGAGCGGGCAGGGGCACTAACAAATTTAACATACCGGTCTCAGGTGGACTGCGCGGCTGTTTGTTCCCGTGTTTATGGCGGGACGGAGTGCGGCCATAAAGTCGGAGTGACTGCATATGCTCCAACAAAACTAACTGGCTGTTTGATCACACCACACTGGACATAACACAAACATTGTCCATGATATTTTTGATAACATTGACGGTCATCACCGTGAGTTCCCACTTTCAAAGATTAATATAAAACTAGAGGTGATCTTAGTTTTTTGTCAATATCCGAACATAAAATGTTAAGAATTTTTATTTCAAAACTTCTTTATTTGATACTTTAGATGGGTACTACTTTACTATACTTTTTACAATCTATGCTTGTATTGTGATATAATTTCAAGCTGTTTTGATGGCCCAACATTACGACAGTAGTTATGCCTCGGCCTTACAACAGCCAAACACGTACGCTTGAAGGCACTAGCAACAAACTTTCCTAAATCACGTAAAACGTTTATTGCACTTTCCTAAACTTTAATTGAATGGGTCGTATGTTATTTGCATACATTGTTCTAACGATCAAAATAGTACAGTAAGTATAATCATTATATCAGATTGCTATAGTTTATGGCATACGAAACAAGTACTCGATACTTTATTACCACACCAGGGTAGTCAGAGGCATACTTTCAATTGAGGTTTTCTAATTTAAAACGTAGGTATTTGGGCTGACCGGGCCAGCAGTGATGCTGGGTTGAGTATTAACCGTGAGTTTGCACTGCCGAAATATTTATAGATCTCAGTGAGTCATTTTTTTTCGACTGCCAGGAGGGAAATGATTTTCCCGAGTATGCATGTATGTCCCTTCCATTGTGACCTCTCCTAGGATAAACGGCTACCGACAGATTATGAAGAGTCAGGTGTTATTCAATTCGTATTCTTCTTCTGAGTGTCCTTAACAGTAGAGAGTTTCTTGTTTTTTTTTTTTATTTATTCTTATTTATGACTAGTTTAAATGCATCGAATAAAGAACTTTCAAAACGAAACTTATTTTTACATATTTAATGTTCGATTATTAACGAATAGTGACAAAAAACTAAGATCACAAAATGTTTTATGTCAATGTTTCGGCATTGCAAATTTGCGGTAAAAGGAGATATATAATATGTAAAGATTAATATTTTAATTATTGACCTAATTTTTTTTTGAGATGCAGACGGCAAATACAACTTGTGCAGTAAATTGGTCTAACTCATTTCTCGTAATCCCAAGGCCGCTCCTCTTGTCAGTTCGCGTTTTCCACGATCGTCCGCCCGTGGCGCCATCTCCTTTTTCATATTCAAACTCGAAGTACCAACCATAGACAGTTCAGAACATTTTCGCGCATAATTTAAACGATTTCTAAGATATGTAAATGTTGAAATCAAGTAGTCTTACTAATTTACATATTTTGTGAACATGTTATTTGTTGTAGTATGAGTAAATAGTCTTTTTTAATATTATATTAACAATGTACTGTCTAATGTAAGAGTTAACTTCTTTAAAAATAATAATTTTTGTGAATGCGAAATTAGTAGCGATGGTGAAAAAGTTTATAATTATTGCTTTAAAAATAAATTACCCTACTACCTAAGTGTAAATGGCGCGAGTCCAAAGGGGGCCAGTTTAAAACTAGTGCAGGGATAGATTGCGTTAACCCTGTCTAAGCTGAGCTGACTACTTTCTGCCTCGTTCTCTTTATTAGTTGTACTATATAAAATTGTTATATTTTTGTGGAAAGAAGCGTGGTTCTAATAATAGATTATTCTATTTGTACAAGTACAATAAATCGTAAGTATTTTTCAGATTATTTAGAATGGTTAAAAAAGTAGCAAAATTTGCTCAAACAATTTCTTTGCATACGAGTATACGGTAAAGTAATAGAACAAGTTTCCGGCGTCAGTGTTTCCGTCACATTGTTGTGTGTAGGTGTAGGTTTAAGAGAAGAGTAAATAGGCTGTTACTAAACTAGTGCTTACTATTTTTCTACCATATGATCACTAACACCAGGTGGGATCGTGGTCAAGTCAAAAAAGTCATATAAGAAAAAAGTACATATCGTTGAAACAGTAAAAGTGTACCGTTTGTTATCAATCGAAAAGTTTCGTTGATTCGATATTTCAACTTATGTGTCTAAAATATACTTCATATATATGTTAGAGATATCAACATATCAATGATCAGAAGTCATTTAGAAGTCAAATTTCTCCCGGGCCCGGGTACCTAAAAGTTAATTTTGAGACCGGATTATTCTCTTGTATTAGACCTTAATTTGACATTAAGTATCAAAATATACACGTCGGAAACGTTAAATGAATAAGATAGAAGCGCGCGAAGATAGAATATTGTACCAAAACCAGTGTTATGGGTTACCATATATTGTTAAATAATGTGTCGTTTAAGGTAAGTCGTTGTTAGGGGAATTGTTGAAATGACGAAACGTAGTTTTATTTGTGAGGACCCGTGTCTTGAAAGGAACAAGATACATAACACGCTTGTACCTGCTTAAAAATTCAGATCAGATACTGAACTGTTATGAGTAATGCGCATCACATAATGAAATATGATTTATTGATATTGTCGCTATAGTACATATAAATAAATAACAAACATAAAAATACATGGTACCATCATCCGATTATCGTACAGTACCAACAATTAAATCGATTATCGACCCTTCTTGAAAGGATTTTTGAAAAGAGGTTCAGTTTGAATATTTTGGTGAGAGATGAGATGTTATATTTGCTATAGTCTAACACAAAAAAACACAACTTTGTTCACTCTATCCCTTTATGCTTATCGCATGAGTAAATGGAAAGTATTTTCATTATTATTATTAGCAGAAACAAACGACAAAAGAAAAATAGGTAAAATTAATGTTTTGCGTTTAGAAAGCTCTAAATGACAGTTTGTGAAGGTTGTTGTTTCGAGTGGAGGTTTTTGAGCTCCCACCTGTTGCCGTGGTTGTTCGTAACGAGTCCCGCGTTCCTACAGGAACACCCTCGAGCCTGTAATGCTCCTAAAATTTGTGAGTCGACTCGCCCTGTGTAAGTGGCCCATTGTATTTGAACAACTGAATCACGTAGTTTTTATAATTAAGCAATTGTATTAAAAATACAATTGCTTAATTATAAAAAGGCGAACAACTTTTTATAATTAAGCAATTGTATTTTTAATTCTAAAATGCACTTATGTTGTTCTTTTTCATAATATTACAGAAAAAATAATGAACATTTGCTAATAAAGCGTACGTAATATGTAGGTAGGAAATGTAGTTAAATATTTTAAGTAATCGTTGAATGAAAACTAACAGTTAATTAAAATCAATAAGCCCGACTGATTGTATACCTATACACTCCCGAGGAAGTCACAACAGCATGGTCGTACAAACAATCATACAAACATGTCCGTGAAAACAATTACCCTCCTGTCAGTCGGGCAAAAAAGATTGGTACTGGGTGATATTTGTTGACATTACATTACGAACTTACATAATTGTTTAAATTTATTACACGTCTGAAGCTAGTGAAATCAAAATCTATCGAAGCGCACGACATTGTATCTGGCCTTAAAACAGTATTTGTTATGTGTTTTATAAACTAGTAGTTAGTTTATAAAACCAATAAGCCCGACTCCTACGCCTATGACACTCCAAGCAACAATCAAATGACACTTCACTTTTCAGAATCGATTAAGTCGTTTTGGCTACAGGAGGTCACAATGGTACTGACATAATCGTACACACATCAAACCTGCACTGCACATCAATCAATACCCTCCTTTAAGGTAATGGAGCAGTCCTGTTTTTCATATCAAGTATATGTTTCATTTTTTTCCTTAGAAATATAAAACAGTTACCCGTTTTATAGAGCTCCTTAGGACTGTAAAATTGTTGAAGCATATAAACAATTAACTCCTCTTTATTAACAATTCAAGTATACCGTATTAATTCATATAAGACCACCATTAAAAATATCATTACAAATGTATTAAGTTGCCTGCTATAATAAGCAAGGGCCCTGTTTAAATGCGAGCCTTCATGCCAACTCCTAATAGACTCGTAATTATACAGCTCAGAGGCCTAAGTAAATACGTTACTTGCTTATCTGACATGTTCCCAAATTAAATTAAGCAAGGCATTAAGTTGCTTAATACCCGAGAGATATGTTAATTTCTAGTTTAAAAAAGATTTATTTGATATAAAGATACCCATTTATAAAATAGTCGCTTTTCGTGTTTAAATGTGTTAATGTGTGTTCGTGCTTGTGATCTTTACATCCAGACTAAAGACAAACATACATGTTCATGCACACAAATGTTTGTCCTGTGAGGGAATCGAACCCACGATCTGCGGCATGAAAGTCTAGTATCTTACCACTGCGCCAACCGGTCAGTCATATAAAAACCTTAATGTAAAATTTACAAGGGATCTAAAGAATGCCTGGTTCAGGGATTCCACAATATGAAGGAACTAATTATAATTTAAAACCATTTCATAATCTTCCTTTTAAGTGGCTATTATTTCTTTGATCGCGACCACTGAGCTGGTGTTATGTGGCTGACAGGGGTGCGCGTGATGAGGGTTAACTTTTTGGTTATACATGTCATTCCTTTTGCGTACAACCCTATTGTTGGCACTATAATAATCTATAACGTGAAAACGGTATTGTATCATTGGAAATCGCTAATAATCCATCGGGGATATTTATTTTCTATTAAATGGGCTTACTTTCTTTAAGAGGCTGTCTAAAAATAATAAAATGATAGACAAAGATTGTTTTATTTAATTGTTTATAGTAGGTACAACAATCAACATTTTTTCAAAATATTTAGATAGGCAATTCGATATTAATGTTGCGTCTCAAAATAGTTTACAATTCAGTGTATTTTAACCATATCTTTAAAATGTAATTAATTTACAACTACTATAATATTACTTTGCTATATTAATGAAAATAAAACCTCATTACGTTTAATGCCACATCTAGTTAACATGCACTTCTTTACATCTGTGGCTTACTCGACTGAATCTGTCGATCGTACACTTGTTTCTTTTTAAGTTATTTTATTTATCTTTACCTACATTTTGTACTTTGTTTTTTTTTTTTGTTTCTGCAATAATCTATACGCTTATACGCAAAATGTTTGCAAATGTTATTTGTATTAGGTCCTTACATATGTAAGGACCTTTTGTTGCTATCTATGCACTTTTGCCATCTTATAGGTAGGTTATTGATCCCTTTACTAAAAGAAACTATGGGGGCGAGAATCAATAAATTCTTTGAAGGCGGTTTGGACTGCCGCATCGAAGTTGAATTTTTTCCTCGTTGAAGAAGTTGTCCAAATTCCGGAAAAAATGGTAATCTGTTGGAGCAAGGTCCGGGGAGTACGGTGGATGTCGCAGACATTCCAGTTGTAGCTCATCTAACTTAGTGGTTGTTTGTTGTGCAGTGTGTGGTCTTGTGTTGTCGTGAAGCAGCAGTGGTCTAGAGCGATTGACCAATCTCGGTTGTTTAGCAGCTAGTTCTTCCTTCATGGTCTGCAGTTGCTGACAATAGATATCTGCCGATAAGATTTTAGAAAGCTGTAGTGAACGACACCGGCGCTAGTCCACCAAACACTCACAAGTATCTTTTTCTCAGTCAATTTTCGTTTAGGGCAAGATTTGGCTGGGTCTCCAGGGTTCAGTGCGTTGCGTTGCGACGAGCACTTCCGATTATTGTACAGTATCCACTTTTCATCACAAGTAATGATTCGGTTTCAAATCCCTTCATTATTGTGTCGGTTGAGCAAAGTAACAAAGCAGTCGACGCGTGTTTGCAAGTTCGATTCACTCAAT
>DWLR01004048.1:0-12616 GCA_018246295.1 Papilio alexanor hazarajatica
ACCCTGCCTGCTATGAGGCCGTAGCGAGAGTAAGATAGCCGTCCTCGCCGGCGAGGACGGTTTGTGATCTGGCTGCGAGTAATATGTTATTATATTCATAATCTTATATACATTACACTATATATTACACTCTTACACATACGCCTTTGGAAAGATATTTCGGTTTCGTAGAGTTATCTCTGTCGCACTAAAATCACATAGGTGTTGTGTGAAAGAGATAACACTACGAAACCGAGATCTCTTTCCAAAGATCGATGTGCAATATTTATTGCCGTTTATTTTTAATCGAACATTCCTTGTCGTAGTCAATATTACACAGACTATCTGTACTAAATAAATAAATGTAATTAAAATCTAAAGTACTTTACTACTGCTTGTTATTTATCTGTATCTGTTAACTACCTAAATAATTGTTGTATAGAATTGAAATGAAATAAATATTAATCTACTCAAATAGTGACCATTTTATTTTACAATACCCAAGTGCGAAAAATATACGGGTTGGAATTTTTTTATTGTTCCTCCAGGAAATGTACTGTATTTGTATGAAATTTGTGACTTCAACAAAATGGAGCTCATTTTAATCAGCTGAGTTTTTTTTTATTCTTGTTCTCTCTGTTAATATGTTTAGATTTTATGCTTTTAATTTCATTTAAGTTACTATTTTTGTTAGATTTGTTCCTTATGATTGACATTACCGATTGATGCCATAAAAGTACAGGGTGTTGAGTCGGATTTTAGCTAGTTCGATTCTCGGATTTACTCAGCGTATTTTCAAAAAAATCTGTGGATGTACCTACGTGTTTTTTTTTTTAATTAAGTAAAGTTGTATTTGAGTAAAGTTGTCGAGCTCCAGCATTTTTTTCCTGGAGGTAAGGTTATATTATTTCACCTCTATATATGTGTTATTGTTGTACGAATAGGCAAATTCTTAAAAGTTCAGCACCACGATCTAAAAAAACTAACGTGAAGGTGGCTTACTTCTGCGTTTCCCGATGAATGAGGTGATCAGAAGCTTTAACTCTTATATCCTCTTTCCATTTCTATACCCACTGCTAGCTCTTTTCTTTTGCAAGCAGAAAATGAGCCTGCAACTTTGTACTTTTAGATGTCTTCGGGTCATTGCATATCAATTTGCTAAGAATCCTCTCTTTTGCATACATATAAGTGTTGCATTGCGAAATTAAAGCTTTATAATTCTTAAAATTTATTTTCACAAAGTGTAATACATTACTAGTTTACTTATAACGTTTATACGATCACAAAACAATAAATACTTTTCAGAAAAATTCCCTTAAAGTTCGAACATTGGTTTCAAAACATTTAACAATTTGTAACAGCGCCATCTACAGGTACTCATTTGAACTATCTGCAACGAATGTTTCGTTTTAACCTCCTAATTCTTCCTTCGATGGCGGTTAGAATGTAATACACGGCCTGTAATTCATTCTTATCTCCACCTTCGCAAATATCCGTAAGGCTCAAAGTTGGTGATAGGCTGCAGGTTGAGGCGCTAGCTATCGTTATCACGGGAATAATGTATTCGTATGTCTGACAGCCTGCATTATGAAAAGTGCTGGGCTTCATCGTGCAAGCCTCTAAATAAAATAATTTAGAATTTTTTAAGCGGTTTCGAGGGCTACCGCTAGATGGAGCGCGTTTTCTCGCACCTGAGGAAAAATATGTGTTAAATTTAAACTGTGCTACGGTAGACACAGAATATCATGGCAAATTCAGTATAAATACTGGCATTGACATATCATTGACATATCATGGCAAATTCAGTATAAATACTGTTTAAAGTTAGTAACTTAAAATCATTACCAGAACTTATATATAGGGTTTTGAACATTAACCCTTTCCTTGGTAATGTATCTCTGCAGATACATCAAAGTTTGAAAAATTATGTATTATAAAGGACTCTTGGCAGTGTATCTCATCCACAGGATACATGTTTTTGTGTAAATCTACCCTCATAAGATTTTTTTGGATTTTTCTGGACATCTTTTTACCACATGCATTTGCGTAATAAAATTATTTTGAATTTCAAAGAATGGTTTTCTCTGCCAAGAAAAGGGTTAAAACCTCAGGGGATAAAAAGTGATATATTGTTACTAATGTTATTAGATACTACTATCAAAAATTAAAATAACTGAATCGTTCATCATTAATATTCAAAATAAATTAAAAGTTAAATTTTTACACTGTTTTCATGAAATCTGCCAAGAGGGAAATGAAACAAGAGAAATCATATGAGAGAATGCACTGAGCGATAAGGTTTTAGTTTAAGTTGATTGGTTCCACATTTTTTGATAGATCTCCGAAACTTCATAGGCAGTTACGGTAGTGTTGTTAGGGATCAAATGGTTTTACTACAAAAATCCTAAATTACCTTTATTCAAATGTTGTTGTTCATTATAAAGTTTCCATTCTCTGGCGGACGTTTGCGCATTTGCATTCACGTAGTGTATAAATGTTGGCACGCAATTATGACCTACAAAATTATAAAAAAAAGTTGAATTAAGTAGTATAATTTTTTTGCACTGTAGTACGAATAGTAGCTATGGTTTATTGTGTATAAAAATCTGCCGTACGGCGTTGTTTTTGGGTTCGATTAAAATCGAAGTTAGACTGGGGCATCGTTTGCTTCGATTCCATCTTTTGAGACTTGCAATATACGTTGTACGGTTGAGTTTTATTGCAATAAAGTATATTCGGAATCTAGTAACTTGGCGAAAATCAGATTTGTTCATTATCGTTACTTTGCTATGCTTCAGTAGGGTCCAGACGAAGCTTGTGTTTTTTTTTTTATAAAATAAGAGGGCAAACGAAAAGTGGGTCGCTTAAGATTAAATGATTCAACGCCCATGGACATCCGCAATACCAAAGGAATTATTGCATATTATGCGTTGCAGGCCTTTAAGGAGGGTACACTACGTTCTGTTTAACTTACTCGTCCTCATTGGTAGTGTAACTTGAGCGTGCGGCTCCGTATAGAGTTGGTGCGGCGTAAAATGCGGTGTGTCGTAGAAAAATAAGTATTCTATAGATAAAAAACGAAAAATATTATTTGTTGTACTTGCTTGCATGTTCATTTTTTAATTTCTTGATTATTTTTAGAAAATTTATTTTGTGTATATCTTCGAACTGGCTCGAATGATTTACTTAAGTAAAATTACATTTTTATATACGGTTTTACTTTTAATGTTTAATTATTTAAGAACAGGAATCTTTTCTAAATGTAACTCTAAACGAACGAGAGCTTATTTTTAGAACAATGACAAAATAGTTCGACGGATTATTAAGAAATTAAGTTCTTTATTTCCAGAGCGAGAATAAGTGCACAAGTAATATTTTATATAAACATAATAACAATAAGTGTTAAATGAACATATATGTTCATACAAAAGGATACTGAAGTGAAATTTAAGGACATTTATAATAACGCGCGATGCATTCGCTAAGGGTTAAAAAATACGTTTTCACAGCTTGTGGCCGCCAATCTTTTGTGGTTTAATTATCGTGTATGAATGATGTAATATTATAAAACATTAGTAATTTTGAGTTGTGACTAAAAATAATATCATTACCTTTTACTTTCCCTCTATTCCATTTGTGTTTTTTAACGGGCAATGATATTTTTTTGTTATTTTCTTTTGCAGTTTTATAACTCCTAGTTTTTAAATTTACATTAACTCCTGAAAGAAACGTTTGTATTTTACTGGGTACAGAATTATAAATATTGATATTTAGAAAAGCTCCATTTATAGGCCTACCTATTTTATTTTTAACGTCTAGAATTAACGTTTATTAATATTCTATATTCTTTTGAATTATCCATTTTTAATGCGATATTGAATTTCGAACTGCGTTTTGTATTTCTTGATGTCGCTAAAGCAGAAATTTACTAAAATTGTATATCGGAACGTAAAAGGATACAGTGTACAAGATACGAAATGTTTGTATTACCTATGTTTTGAACATTTGACTTTATTTCTTGCCTTTTACATTTAAGTTCTTGGTCTGCAATAGAAAGATCGTAATGTAGTATGGAAGTTAATAATTATTTACGGCAATTCTATCTACCGACCTGTTGTTGTTATTCTATCAATCATTACACTCAGAGTGTTGGGATGTTTAATGGCTTTAATTTTGTTTTCTGTGCATTCGCCTTCTTGTGTCGCCTTTGGCGCTTTAGCGACTGCAATTTTAATTAGTGGTGTTATAATAAAGGCTGGTAACTGTAAATGGTGGTAAAAGAATTATATTTTAGCATACATTTCAACCGTTTTTTAAATATATAATAATAGCGACCCGAGGTGGAATGAATGTTGACGCGCCTGTCAAGTCACCGTTCTTCTCGATCACTCACAGTCATGAAAATTAGCCAATGCTCGTTCGGAAACCGAAAAAGATAAAACAATATCATCGATCCTCTGATTAATCAGATAACAGGGAGTTAAGTTTGGGACAGGGAAGCACTTTAGCGCCCCCAACTTTCCTTGTCACACGCCTTTTATTATTCTTTATTCTGTTGCGTGATCATACCTATCAAGCTATTACGTCTTTTTCGATAATCAGCGTCAAATTTTAGATCATTTACAAAATAAAAAAAAAACTTTAAAGAATTATATACTCATTCTTATGAATCACTCCGTCTACAGATAAAGCCCGTGAAAATCCGTTAAGTAGTTTTTGAGGTTATTGCGTTTTGACAGATACAGTCAAGACATCTGTTTTTGCTACGCTATCAGTAGGGTAATGTATTTCGCAGGTATGTATGTATTTATATGAGTCTTTTCCATTGTGATATCCTGTACCTTAAACGGCTTGACCGATTTTAAAGAGTGAGTTGTAATTCAATTCGAATTCTTCCGCGGAGTCAGTTGAGTTCCTTGTTTTTTTATTATTAACTATCACTTGTATTTATAATAAATAGTGATAATGCTATGTATTGAAATGAATATTACTTATTAGATCATCACATTACTCATAGAAGTGATCATGATCATAAGGATTTTTTATTCACTATATCAATTGAACTTAATTGTTACCTGTTTGGCATTGAATAAAAGTTTGTATTTGTATAGCGTTGGTCGATTTCTTATTTACATAGCTTTTTTTCATTGGCGTTAGAATTGACTTGAGAGTTTGACAATCTGTATCTGGATGCTCCCTCGGTGATAACTGAGTTCCTAAACAATGTTTGCAATTAAACATTAAAATAATACTTTTGGTTTTTTCACATATTAATCCACGTAAACCTTTTACTGTTAGCAGTCGATTATGTACATATAATTACAAACATATAATATGTATGTATGTCAATTACGATGTGTACCTCTGGTTTTCACCACATTCAGGTCATTTTACTTGTTATATGTCTAGTTACAAAATTACAAAGGTCAACCATTCTTACATATTTTTTAAAATAAATAATTGAATACATAAATATGAGAAGTTTCGCCATAGTGTAGTTGCTACAGAAATTATGGTTTCTTGCCCTAAACCCTTATATTACATTGTATACTTTTGTATTTTGATTTTGGGGTTTTGTTTCTTCGTTTATAATTCGCACCAAAAAGAATTCGAATAAGCTTCTGTCTCCAGTATTTCCGTCCGATTGTGACGTGGATACCTTCAAGAGAAGAGTTAATAGATTAAAGGTTATCGTTTATTAGACCCACCCGGCAACGCTTCGCCGCAGCGCCTGCACGACGTAAACGTGTGGACGACGGGTAAACGCCGCGCGGTCGAAGGTTGAGCGAGTGAGATAGCTAAATTAGAATCTAAGAACTACGTCCGACTCGCTTCATTGCACCGGTAGTGGGCGCAGGGGCGACGACGTAGCAATCGAGATAAAGGCGTAGACGCCGCAGCAAAGCGCTGCCGGATTGGTCTAGTGAGCGATAACTTTAATGCTAAACTAGTGCGTACTTACGTCACTTAACATTAGGTGGGATTTTGGTAACGGAATCTTATTATTAAAGTAGCCTAAAGTATACGCTTACAGTTATATTATTAATCCTTCGCCTTTATAAGATAATTTAATTAACAACTTACCTATAGTTTTCTTTAACTTGAGTCCGGTTTGTACTGACACCCCGGCCATGTGGCATGACGTATGTGTACTCTTTGACGTAGCCGGAATTACATTAAAGCCTGTTCCTAAAAAAATTAAATAAAATGATTTATTTCTTTACTTCACTCAAAAGGTAGGATTAATATTATTATATTAGTTAGGTACCTTTAAGAGAACTAGTGAGTATACACCATTCATTCATCACGTCGCCACTTAAAAACCGCATTATGAACATTACAAAACTACAACATTTTTGTAGTTTCCTAATGTTTTTAATGCTGTTTATTGTAGTACTTTTGATTTTTTACTATTTTAAAAACTAATAACTACTCAGCTAACCGGTTGAGGAAGAACGAGAGGTTTAAATAATCAGGTTAAAATATTTACAATTACCGTTTTATTATAATAATCGATCAGAAGAATTCAAAGTTAAATTATTACTTATGCCTACCCTTTTCCATTTCCAATTTGTTGAATGGCGTCTGGATTGATCGAGATAGACCGTGAAGCGATGTGAAGATTCCCACTGATGTACTTACAATCCTCCGAGACTTTGCATCTGTCGTAAACGTCCATAATGTTATTGCATTTCCGCAGATATGTCATCAGTGTTACAGTTTATATCAGTTGTATAATTTGTATCAGTCGTACGATTTGTATCACTTGTATAATTTGTATCAGTTATGTAATTTGTACCAACTGCTGAATAACTTCACCAATTGATTTGATAGTTGGCATTACAAAACACACACACACACAACACACTGGCACAACAGTGAGATATCTATACTTCGGTTTACATGGACTACAGCCATGTAAACCGAAGACTTTTACATTATTATTCCCCTCGTTCAAGACTGGACTTTGTTTCTGATTTCTGATTCATGTTTATTGGACTGTGTTACGTTAAATTTCATGTTTTAATTCCTTCAGCATTTTAATACGACCTGATAAATTGGAAGGCCGTATAACCTCAAGACCGATGAATAACTATCCGCAGGCTCACCTGTCCACAGCGCAATCTATCTTTCCGACCTGTTTCGCACAAATGTATGAGATTTCATGAATAAAGCTTGGAAAAAAAATGGATAACAATTTACCCGCGTCGTTTGGGGCCACGTAATTACATTGTACGTAATGCTTCTCTCCCGTACATTTATTGTAATGGCTTTTCGAAAGTGTTCGTGTTAAAAGGTCGATTAATATATTTTTTAAATACGCTTCTTTTTATACGAGGGTTCACTCGATTTAACTTATATTGATTCATGTCATCATCATTATCACTCAGCCTATGATCGTCCACTGCTGGACATAGGCCTCCCCCATCGATAGCATCATTAGGGGGAAATGTGCCATAATCGCCACGTTTGGTAGGAGGGTCGGCGATCGCAGTATGTTCCATCGTACTAAGAAAAGGACTCTTGATTTATGTAACTAAGAGCAATCTTATACACCATTGTCATAGTGATTTTTTTCAATTGTCCTCCTAAATAATGCAGTTTTCTAATGGTAAATAAACTATTAGAGTTTGACTTAGATATTTCAGCGTGTATATACGCTGAAACATCTTAAGCTGATAATATTTCTTCTTTGTAATATTAGTAAAGGAAATGTAGTAAAACATAACCTCTAAAAATCTTAAGAACGAAAAGAATACATAAGAATACAATGATATAAAGGTTGGAACTGCGGTATTATATGCTCAGTTCGGCTTTATGTTATAGCTTTATTAAATTTTGCAATATGCAGAGTATATTTACCTTGACCCAAGTTATCAGGAACCACTTGAATAGCAACTCCTCTTTTGCTAGTTGGCGGGACTTTTATGATTCCCGGATAAGTAGAATTACTAGAATCTAAAAATAATTTGATCAATTAGTCAAAAGATATTACTACTAATAATTACTAGAAAAGATGCTTAGTTAGGTGCGGGCAATACTAAAGACAAACATGTTAAAATTTCCGATTTGCAAATGGGCGCGCGTCTCGGGGACCCTAAGCTATTGCTTAAAGTATGTAGAAAAAAATGTATCGAAGTACCCAGATACAGTTGAAAAAAATGTATAGAGGTATCCAGATACAGTTGAAAAATTTCATTGAGGTCCAGGAAAAATAATGGGAGTTTTATTTCTAAGAAAATGAAGCTATATGAAAATGTTATCGAAATTAACTTTTATGTATATATTACAAAACAGGCCATCCCAGGGTCAACTTGTCTACTTGTTGCCGACCTCCGACTTAGGGAACAGACTGTGAAACATAAGGTCGTGGGTTCAAATATACAATTCAATTTTTATTTTGATCAATCTATGACACAAGCCTAGGCTTAGTTGAAGTGGTTTAATAAGAAAGTAAATAAATTATTTACACATTTTTTTGCTAAAAAAAAAATAACAAACAAAAATTATGTGGTCGAAAAATATTGAGATCACAGCATGTTTTTATATGAATGTTTCTGTAGTTCGGCCACACACTAAGGTAGATGGTACTTATCACGTACTTTCATGTAACGTGGATGCGTGAGATTTGGCTTCGAAACCCGACTGCCTTTCCATGTCGCGGATGTGTACGCTCTTCACTGCGGGGGATTTTTTGACAGATTGCTCCGTCATGCTTGTGTAATTCGTCGCGTATTCCGGATGTATGTCTATGGAAAGAAATTCATTTTCAACTGTAAAAATAATTTGCACTACATTCATCATAATAAAGTTTCACACATATAACAATTATTGTCGCATGTGTCTAGCCATGACATTGACAAATATATATTTTTTTGGAACAATCTTAAAAAAATTGTAGGGTCCTTTGTTCACGTGTGATGAGGACGTTAAAAATATCATCACTATATCTTTTAATCCACTTACAAAACACAACAAACTTCTGATTGTTTTAAAACTTGTTTATACAATATGACAATGCGAACATAGTGTTGTGAACAACACATTGTTCGATACATGTTGTTATATGTAAGTAATTCTTTCGGCAGTTCGAACGCATGGTTATTTTCATCCTTAGCCAAAAGACGTGTAAGACTTCGCGTGACAGAATTGTTCGCCTCGTACCAGATACCTTCTGCAGTGGTAGCGTCAGTTGTATAGCTTTATCGGACTTCTAATCCTTATTATTTAGAGTTAATGAAGATAAAAATGAACGTTTAAGACGAGATCTAATTTACTAATATAGTAGTAGTATCATTTCAAAATGAAAAAAATCATACTGAATAACTGATTTAAAAGTGACCACCATTATTTAAAAACAATACAATGTTATTTATTCTTCACCGTGAAGAGAGATAAAAATTCGAGGCTACCCAATAAAACGTCATAAGGTATTTAAAAATAAATGCAACTTAAGAATGAAATAGAACACAAATTGGGTTTTAGATAACATCAAATGATATGCAAAATACAACGTCATGTCTTTTTCAACTAAATTTATGATTTGAAATCTCGACAAAAATTCTGTTGCGAAATGCACCGTCAGGCGAATATTAAAACGTTACAGTAATTTTCTTGCTTTGAGCATTTTCTTCCATAAACAAAGTTGTAATGATGTACAACTAAAAACAATCCTAACAAAGTAAGACGGAAAGTCGAATTGTTCAACCAGTACGTTATCCTTGTTTTTAAATGAGTATGCTAAAACTACATTGTATACTTAAACTGTAGTATACTGTGAACTAGTATTTAAAATATTCAACAAAAATAATATAAATTTTTAATAAAGGTTTATAACGTTTTTCTCAATTAATATTTTGTATAAGTATATTATTTCATCTGGCACATACGTTAACAAAACAAAAACGGGTCATCGGTCGATTTACATTACACGTTTTTGTCATTACTTACGCTCTGATGAGGGGATAAATTGTCGAAAGGGAGGCGTTTATAGACGGGGGCAGTAGCCTCATCATTTTCCAACAACCCATTATTGCAT
The DNA here is from genome assembly GCA_018246295.1 of Papilio alexanor hazarajatica. Taxonomy (NCBI): domain Eukaryota; kingdom Metazoa; phylum Arthropoda; class Insecta; order Lepidoptera; family Papilionidae; genus Papilio; species Papilio alexanor. The sequence goes on from DWLR01004048.1 coordinate 10,019, forward strand.
ACATATTTTAATGTTCATTTTTAATCTATATAAAACTGATATAAAATGGAATATGAAAATAGTAGGTACTCTCCATTGAGAATGTTGACATGCCAAAAATTTTAAAATAAAATAAAAATAAAATACTCTTAATATAAGAGCAATAAGTCAATTTTCGGTATATCTTAGAGACTGAAGATTCAATGAAATACAAAAGTAAATGTCCCGTTTACAAAAAAAAAAAAGAAAAAAATCGAAATCGGTTCTTAAAAATGACGAAGTTCTAAAGTAACAAATATAAAAAATGTACAAGCGAATTGAGAACCTCCTATTTTCTTTTGAAGTCGGTTAAAAATTAAAAACATTACAACCGCAGGTGAAATTTGGTTGTTGGAACGTTTCCATGAAAGAGAAGCAAAGATAGTCAAAATTTATAAAAACTGTGTGATTAAAAATAACAAAAATAATTAAAACTGGAAGAAATCACTAATAACAATTTCACCTCGGCCGATATAAACGATAGAAAAGAATTTATAGAGATGTAGTATTACCGGACCGGACCTATTGGCGCGGTTGGTAAGATGCTTATCTTTCACGCTGGAAGTCGTGGATTCGATTCCCACCCATGACAAAAATTTGTATGCATGAACATGTTTGTTTGTCTTGAGTTTGGGCGTAACCATCTATATAAGTATGTATTTATAAAAGAAAAGTAATATGTCTCAGTTATCTGGTTTCCATAGTACAAGCTCTGCTTAGTTTGGGATCGGATGGCCGTGTGTGAATAATGTCCCAGAATATTATTACATTATTATTATTACCTGCGGTGAAGCTACGTTGGGATTGATGTGGACCGCCGTTAAAGGAATACCGTTGCACCAAGCCTTGTGTTGACACGGCTGAAAGAATAATGTTAAATAAAGATCTTATATGTAAAATTTTAGCTAAAAGGTTAACGAGATTGTAAGCATTGTTGATTTTTGCCAAATTACTCAAGTGTAAAAGTTTAATGTACAACAAAACTTGCCTTTGTGCATAAAATGAGTTATTGGACCACCGTTAAAATTGCACATCTCAATTAAGTTGGGCGAAGACACAGCTGAAAAAAAAAAGTTTTTATTACATGTTTCATACTGATTTCCTTATATTGAATAAACATTAGGACTTCAGCTCACGGTGTAAAAGTGGGAAAAGATTACAGATTTCAAGTAACTACGCGTATTCTAATATAGCCTATTGTATATCGTAAATGTGTTTTTAAATACGTAATATATCAAAATGGCTATCCAAGAAGGTGAATTACAAATGTCGAAGCAAAAATAATATTGATGTGCGAGATGCGACGCGACCGCGAAGATAACAAAATAAACATTCGCCCTGAGAATGGACCCCCGACGGGTTCGAAACTAGTCGGTGCCGTCACCAGACGATCAGACGTGAGTTAAGCCGTTCTTAATTAATTAGTATATAGTACTGATGTGTTTGTGGCATAATATAAGAAATTGTCGATAAGTAATGCCGAACCATATTTTTGACGCTTCAAAACGGAACAGGACCATGCATGTCTTTAGCGAATATACAAGCTTGTATTTAGATTTTAAGATTTTACGATTATTTGTGTCTCTTGTTAATTATTTTCTAAAAATGAGAATTGCTAAATGTAATTATTAATTTCCTTGTATAAGCACATTTTAAACTTTTAATAAACTATGAACTATATTATAAACTGAAACTAAATGTTTTTATAAATCATAAAATAAATCTAAAATGTATGTATTTTTACCTGTGTCTATGCAGATGTCGCATACATTTGTACTAGTGCCCCTATCAGTGGCCTCGATAAAGAATGAACTTCCTGTGTAAGTTCCTGCATCAAAATAATTGGTTTAATTTGTGTTTTTGAATGAATCAATGAATGTGTAAATGAATAGATGAATATATGAATTAATGAATAAATGAATGAACGAACAAATACACGAATGAATGAATTAGTTCTTTAATTACTGAACGAGTGTGAATAAATAAACAAGGGAGACTTATATTTTCTTAATACATCAATGGCTATTAGTAATCAGTTTTATATCATCACATGACCTATTCAATAATTTAACAACAATAATTTTTTGAAGCGAATTATAATGCGTTAGTTCTCACTTGTATTCAGCGTTACACAGTTTTTTCAATCCACATTTTTAATATAAACACAAACATCTATATAGGTATTTAAATACAACCGATTGACAGACTTTTCTTGAACTGATTTTATTTTTTTATAGGGGACAAACGAGCAACGTACTATGTATTATGTACAATGCATATTTGCTAAGAAAAAGGGAAGAACTTTATCCCCCGCATTTTAATCAAATTAAAAGAAAAAGATATATGAAATATTATCAATAAGAACATAGAGTCACTACTCTATGTTCTTATTAAATAATATTTTGTATAACTGGGACAATGAATAGGAACAATCCAGACTTCTTAATCGGATAGACAGCACAGTATGTGTAGCGTATCAATTCGCTAATATGTCGCTAAACTTATATTTGCTAAGAAAAAGGGAAGAACTTTATCCCCCGCATTTTAATCAAATTAAAAGAAAAAGATATATGAAATATT
>DWLR01004049.1:0-12616 GCA_018246295.1 Papilio alexanor hazarajatica
TGGTATTGTGGAGCTCCAGCCCAGAGATGCGAGCAGTATTCCATGTGAGGCCGAACTTGCGCTTTATAAAGTTGGAGTATTTCCAGCGGTGATTCGGCTGGAAATACTGCTTCGATCTACAGAGCACACCAAACTTTTTGGAGGCCAGCTTGGCCTTATTTTACAAGTGAACTCGAAACTGAACCTCCCTCGATAAAGAGAATTAAAGATGAATACTTGATACAAATACACAACATTGTATTATAATATACTGTATGAACCTGCTATTTATTTAGTTCTATTTCTAATGGAATATAATACCAGAGTAACAGCACTGAAGACAAATTCAATTTGTTTCAAGGCACTTAGCTGCTTACGTGCAGTTAAACAAAGAAGAGACGAAGTAAGACACTCTTATATTATTAGACGTATACAAGACAAAAATCTAAATGTATAAATAGACTTTATTAGATAAGCTTTGTCCACGGCGTCTAAATTCTGAACACGATATTCCTAACGGGTTTATACTTTAGAGTGCGGCTTTCGAGATTTTCTTCACGGGTTTTGAATCTGTATCATCGATTTATTTTTTGTTACAAGCATCCAATCGTTTTTTACTACGTATATTTGGTAAGAGGAGGAAGGAGAAAGGAAATATACAGAAGGATGTTTAACACATTATGCATATTTTTTTGTGACTGGATATCGAACCCGGAATAGACAACTCAAGAACTAGATCACTCTAACCGCTGCACCACCGCCTAGTATAGATATAAGGACAGTAGTCTTAATATTACCCAGGGAACTTTATTTCCTTTCGAAGTCAAACTAAATATTTAATCTGACTTGGCGATTTTTCGCTTTGTCGCGCACACTTTACTGCTATTGTGTAGATCGTTTAAAAATTAAATATAAGCGGGACCAGAACTTTAAAATTGTTTATTTTTAAAGTCGCTTTGGGTGCCATTTTACTTTAATTGATGTTTTATAACAAATTTTTAATTTTAATAGAGAATTTTTTAATCTTAATTAAAAAAAAAAAACACTATAAGCCGATATAGTGACAAAAGCATATTCATACACACTCATAAACATGTCAACAGTAAAAGTAGTATGTAAGTAGCTATGTCAAAGGAAGATAAGAAAATGAGATTAATTATTAAAATAAAGAGCAGTAGGTTGAACAAACGGATTTGTTTTTTTTGAACTGTTGATTTTGTTATCAACAGGGATGGTAGATATGTAAACATTTGGATCCAAGAACGAAATTAATGTGTTGCAAGTTCCTTATGTTTGAGTATTTAATTAAATTATAAAACTGAATATGAATGTAATTAAAGAAAGATGATATTAAATGAGCCTGAAATAAAAAGAATTACTATTTAATCTTCTTCTAGGGAACTTTTTGTGAGAAAAAAAAAACTACAGTAATAATATTATTTAATCCTACCTTCCAGAGGAATTTTTGTGAAAAAATCTTTTTTTAATTTCCATAAACAAATTTGATCTGCGACAAAAAATCTATTACAATAGCTTTATTACTGACTTTCACTGTACATAAAAATTCGTTAAATCTTTAAATAGTTTGTAACAAGTTTCATTACGCACCCAGCGCGGGCAACGCACGTCGACAGGTGATGTCGCCAACTTCGCATCAAACGCACCTGCGCGATAATTTGTGACCCGAATATTCATCCCTTACTAGGCATTGTTTTCGAACATCCGTAAATTGTACTTTATTGCTTAACCAGATCAAGTATATACGGAAGATTTTAATTAATCTACAAGTGACGTTGCAGTGAATTAAAATGTATATATTATTAAACTCCAATATTATGTTATTAATAATTATGCTCCAGTTTTTGAGGAGAGGATGAAGTATAATTAATAGAGGATTATAATGGTGTGAAAAATATGTAGAATGTCGAAGCGATAGCGACAGAGGTGTGCCAAGATTGCGCCGAACAAAAATCCGTAATCTCAGCATACCTTTTGGGTTACAAACAATTCTTACCACTGTTTTGTTCTTTGTTCTATCACATAACACAATAAAAATGTTCTACATTCCATCGTATGGGTTGATCGAAATAAAAGGACTAATTTGACTTTTGCTTGAAAAAAAAATATATGTTTTAAACTTTAGATATAAAAGAGAAGATAAATGATGTCCTGCTTTGTGTTACACGACACGCTACGCGCCGCGCTCGCCGGTCACTTATAATACATTACACGACATTATACATTTAAAATACAAAGGAAAACATGCCGTATATACCTGTTGTATAAGGTGCAAGGAGCGAGATAATGCGATGGCAGCAGGATGTACATTAAATGCACAAAACAAATCCTCATAATTCATGCGACGTCTCATTTTTTATCATCTTTAACATTTCGTGTTTATTTATTAAATTACATTCATATTCAGATTCAAAATTTAATTAAATACTCTAACATAAGGAACTTGGATTAATTTCGTTCTTGGGTCCAAATGTTTACATATCTACCATCCCTGTTGATAATAAAATCATTTCAAACAAATCCGCTTGTTCAACCTACTGCTCTTTATTTTAATAATTGATCTTATTTTCATATCTTTCTTTGAAATAGCTATTTACATATTGAAGTTTTACTGTTGACATATTTACGAGTATATGAGTACTTCGTATGTTCTGTATATACTCGTATGCTTTTGTCATCAGGTTAGAGGGTCTTAAATTTAAGATAAAGAAAGTACTCCATTAAAGTTACATTTTTAAGAACATTTGAAGAAATACATCAATTAAAGTAAAATCGCTCCCCCGGCGACTTTAAAAATAAATTAAGAATACAAAAGTTTCGGACCTGCGAATGTTTAATTTTTATACGACTTAAGCGGTAGTAAAGTGTGCGCGACAAAGCGAAACCATCTCCAAGTCAGCGTAAATGTTAAGTTTAACTTTGAAAGGAAAGAAAATTCGCTAGACAATATTAAGACTGTTATCGTTGTATTTATACAAGGCGGTGGTGCCACGGTTAATCTAGTATTTGAATTGTTTATTCCGGGTTAGATACTCAGTAATGAATATGGAATAATGTGTTGAGCCTCCAATAAACAACACAATACATAAAATACAAACAACGTCACTATTAAAAATGTTTTATCTTTTACAAAAAATCCTCTAGAAGAGGATTAAATAGTCATAAGACTATTTAATCGTCTTCCAATATTCTTATGACTACATACTCAAATATTAAATAATCATAGGAATTGTTTTTTTTGTGTAGAAATGAAAGGAGGCGACGGCTATGAATGTAGGTTGTTGTAGATTAGACAATTTTACTGCAACTTTAATTTATATTTTTACAGTCAAAGGGAATGTCAGTTTTTAGACACGTTTTCTGTATTTTTGTGGATTAGATAATACGTGGATAAATAAAGAAACTTTTACCTAAGTTTACCTACCGCCTCCACGATTCAATCAACTGACATTGTTAAAGTTACATCAAATAATTGTGAACGGTCTAATCACAATAATTACATATTTGGTTATATAAAAGCAGGAAAATCCAATATATGTTTTTATAGATTTTGGCATCATGTTCAGAATGTTACTTTGTAGGTTACAATTCATGGCTGCATTAGCTACACATGACGTAAGGCGACTAAAGTGAGAGAACAATGACTAACTTCCCCGTAACTTAACGATCAACTTATTTGTGACTGAACATAAGTTGGCCATTTTGAATGGAAGTTTCACTAAGCTACCGCCATGTTGTTCCGGACCGAATTATGGGACGATATCTATCAAAAGCTAAATCCCCAAATCTGTGTGAGAATTAAAACTTTGTTAAAATATACGTCGCTTTAAAATATTTCTACATGTGTATATATCATCATATACAATTACCCAAACCGAGTTTTGCAGAGGTAACAAATCTTATCAATTTCCGCTGAATTCGCGGGGTCTCTAATTTCAAATTTATTAAAATGGTAACTCACCTACACAAACTTTCACTGAATTTTTAATGAAACAAATTTCGTCTATCTATCTAGATACCTGGTGGAAAAGTAGATATACAAATGGTTATATTGATGTTATTAAGAATTTCAAACTTATTATACAACCTTCCAATGTAATGTAGGGCGTCAGTGTTACGTTTGTACAGGCTTTTGGATTTGCTGGGAATATCTTTACCCGACCTGAACGGCTGACTTCTCCGAAAAAGATTAACCCGTCACTTTAAATTGTTAAGGGTTCAAAGAGCGCTCTTTGTATAAAAATCCACTTTGGACAAAGGCTTTAAGGATATTTATGCAGAAAAGTGTCTGAAGTAGAACGTATTTTAAGATAAATTGTTGCTCTACTCTTTCATGTAAGATCGCGTAATGCCTAGTTCTTCGTGCTTAGCGCTTGGCGTAGCGTAAAAAAATTAAACCTGTATCTCTATACAGATTTTTCTCATGTTTAATTTTTTTTGTAGATTTAATTTCAAAGCCATTGAAAATAACAACTATTGTACTCGTAACTCTACCCTATATTTAATTGTTAGTCTGTAATGGATTTGAATGAAATAACAAATTTGATTTCTAAAAATTATATTTTACCGTAAATCTTTTAAACATATAGAGTTTTGTAGAGATCATAGAGGTGACGAGTATAATTATAGCATTCATATTATTGTGAAAAAAAGCTTACAAATTATATATATATGTGTACAAAATGAATGTTGTAATTTAATTTTAGCGTACCTAATCAATGCATATCCTATCATGTTACATTATCTAAATTTTACTTAAAATTTAATAATTAGCAAGTCCTATTTATTTACTTGTCAATTATCTGGTAGCTTTGTTTAAGACCGTTAAGACAGGCTTTATACTGTTAAATATTTTATGACTAGTCTACAATGACTGATTATAAGCCGAGCGATATTCTATTATTGTTTTAAAGTGTACATAGTCTTAAAGAATGAATAGTACACTAACTAATATTACAATACTAATATTATAAAGAGAATATATTTGTTTGTTTGTTCCGGATAAACTCAAAAACTACCGAACCGATTTTAATAATTTTATCATTTCTATTGGCGAGTAACTTTGGTTATTCTTTATTTTTTTTTTGCATGTATGTACCCGAGCGAAACTGGGGCGGGTTGCTAGTTTGTTCACAAATACAGAAGTAAAGTATTGTATCATTCTCAATGTTCTCACACCGAGTGGGTATACAACACACAGGTTGAATATGCGTGAGTGGTAGCTTAATCCCTCATAGAGTTTCTTATTCTCGTGTAATCTTTTTATATTTTTCTAGTCACACGCCACTAACATTACGTTTCGCAACTTATTCCTCGTCCCCGGTTTTTTGTATTGTTTACGCACTAAGCACATTGAGGACTCATAAATAATTCAACAATTTTCGCCTTCGGCGGATTAGAGTGGGCGCGGGTAAAGTGGAAATCTGTTGCTTTTTCGATTAAAACAAAAAATGTTAGCAGGACTACGTCAACAAACGTAAACTTATTTTCTGTTTCTAAGATATTAGGAGTTTTTGCAAAGCAACAATCCAATTTTAGTAGTGGCACTACATGTGTTATCTAATCTGTTTGAATGTAAATGAAAAGTGGAACATGAAATTATGGACATAACCTGTGTACATAAGGTAGTATTAAAATGGTGGAATTGATACGGTACATAAGTGGTTATGTAATTTTGGTGAAACAAATTATCTTTACCAGTAATCTTTGGCGTTAATTTCGGTACTTAGAAGCGATTTTTTACTGATTCAAACGTTTTCTGTGGGACAATATGCTAACAGTGGGTATCATCCTAAAGCGTAGCCGAACATTTTCTAGGTAGCTTAAGGTGCGGCCATTGGAAGCTCCTCCACATCGACGACCGAAGCGGGAATCCAAAGTGTGACACGTTTTGTATGGTAATGAAGTGCAGCGCGCTCATGCATACAAACATGGCGCCCCAATCTACGCTGGGTTCGGCGAGCGTCGCCCGAACGCAAATGAAGATAAATTTTATCCTTCTTCGCTGTGAACGCCGTAAATGAACTTTTCACACCTCCAATACGAGTATAGATTGCTTTTACAGATATATAGTTCATGGAGAACAAACGATTTATTTGAAAATCATTACCACCACAAAAAATACGCTGTTATAATCAACTCGTAGTCGATAGCGAGCGACAAGGAGCAAATAAAGCTACAACGTATCGTGCGCACTTTTAAGAACCGGATGTCTTGCTCACGACTGTTTGTGCCGACTACCTTCAACTACTTTATTTATGGAGTCCTTTAATTGTCATTGTAAGCTCGGGAATGTTGTACCGTATTGAGACGTTACTGCCGAGGGTTCCGAGGATTTTAAATATTATATGTACTTAAATTTTCAAATTACATTCACTCAGACACGGTAACCAATGTGGTGTATAGATGATACAGACACCTTTTTTAATAAAGGAATAAACGTTTCACTTTCACATCACTTTTGATGATCGTTTTGATTTTGATTATTTTAGTGAACGGTTTCGGTGAACGATCTTCACCTTCATCACTAAAATAATCTCGTAATAGATAATTAAAATAGTTCGTTTTAAATTATTATTATTATACAAGTATCAATGTGGCAAGGCTGATGTATACTTTAATTCAACTGTAGAGCTCTTTTAAGAAACTCATTCGTTGGATCCGGGAAAGGCGTGTCTCAGCTTTAAGTCGTAATTAAGATTAATTATAACTAAGAAAATCCTTTTCCTCTAGCCGAGTTATTTCTCGAAGTCGTACTGTAACAAATACAAAACCTCCCGGCTTACTTAGCGGTTTCTTGTAAAGTGTCTCGTCCTTAAATTTAATCGAGCGCTCGTAATTTGAAAAGATTGTAGTAGTAAGTTTTATTATTAGATGGATTTTTTTCTGTTATTATTTCCATTAACTTTAAGATGACACGAATTAGGATTTTAATAGTTTGTGTGAAATGTTGTTATTGCTTATAATAGCATATAAGATTCTAGCATAAATTTTTATAATAGGTAACAATAGGTGAAACTAAGTTTAAACAAGTCTCTTTAAACTGCTGTAAGTAAAATGTAATAAATAAATATACGAACCAGTATGCACCGTGCTAACAGCCGGAGGCTTTGCAACTGGTATAATGAAGGAAGTGATTATTGGGCGGAAGTTGCGGGCGGCAACCTCCGCCGCTGTGACGTCACACCGTTATTTAAATATATTATTCATTCGTAAATAGAAAGGAAACCATCACTTCAGTTTGATTATCGTATGCCATCTAGGCCAGTATACTTAATAAAATTTATTTCGTTTTTAATAGATTCGCTCAGGTAGATAGATAATATATAACCTAGGTTGTTTCGTCAGGAAGATCGTTCAATTGGTAAAAGAAAAATTAATTTAACAGTTTTTAGTTTTAACTGGAACAATGAAATTTTTTCTCTTTATAACCTACAAAATGAATTTATCCTAGACTCAAATCGTAGAAATTTTGTTAAAACTTTCACAACACTATTTTTACTAATATTTTACTTACTTATTCCACAGAATTAACTAAGTCAAAATAAGTCCTATCAGATGGTTCACGATCAAAGTCTGGCTGCAATATACCGAAAATATTTTTACCTGGGTTTCATTAAATTATTAAAATGTAGTGCGGTAATAATGATTAATAATGGTTTTTGTAGATTCGCTTCGGCCAGTGGCTAGTATCTCCCTTATCTATCCCGTCTGGTAATTTTAGTGGCAATATGTTTCATATCTTGTAATAAACAGGTTCACAAATAAAATCTTCGAAAAGCAAGCAAGCAATGAAAATGTTCAGTAAAATCAGTTAACATTATGATAGCATTAGCCCAGAGCCTGGTGGCGCGGCGGTCAGACCTGAATTATTCATGTGGTCTATGAACTCGGAATACATTTAGCAATAACTTTAATGTTACACTAACTGCCGGACCAACAGGCTTCACAATGCGAGCACAAAAAGCGCTTTATGCTGGAGCAAGAATGAATATGTTTAACTTGTTTTCATTCATTGTGCATCTCAGCATTAACGCGATCACTTAATTCATGGTTGTGTCGATGTAAATTTAAATCACTGTGTACTTTCTATATCACGGATACTATGACTTAATATTAATTACTCAAGTATGTCTGTACAACTTGGTTTGCCGTCAAGACAATTCTTTATACGTTAACTTTGGAAAGTATCTTAAATAGAAAACATCGAATTTTTTGACAATTTTGGGGAAATTGACAATTTGATTTAGACTGTACCTTACTACATTAACATCACTATGGCACCTTTTATGCCTGAATGCACTAATATGCATAAGCTTCCTACTGTTACATAGATATACTAAGAACAAATATTAAGTAATTTTGTCGTACTTTTTACAACTTAGGTAACTTAATTTACTTTTACAATTTAGGTACAATGGTTGTCGAAAGCATTGTACCTAAATTGCATATAGATGAATACATACGTACAAATAAGTATAATAAAAATAAGTTACAGCATTATGAAAATAATATTCAGCCTTTTCAGATGCAGTCTCCGAGAGGCGGCAGCGATATTAAAACGTATCACGTTCGTGCGGTGCCTGTGTTCGCGTAAGCGCTTCCACGGCGCCAATATTCCTTATTAGAGGAAGACTTTTCCCCTTCATCGATAAAATAAGGCTCACTACCCATTGGAGTGAATAGAAGATGAGACTATGGTCTTGCATAAAATGCACCATTTGGTTACTGTTGTGAGCTTTTAAAACTATCAAGAAATATTCGTAAATTATCTTTGAGTTTGTTATGTCAAAAGCGGTACTAGCAAATTTTTGTACGTATAGGTTTAGTTCGCAAGTGCAAAATTATACTTCACGCAATCTTAAGTACAATTTTTTGATTGAACATGTAAAAATCTTCCAGTATGTCAGTTTAGTAGAAACATTCGTTCACTTCATAATTAATATCGCCTGAGAATGGTTGATTATTGAAACCACTGATTTTCTGTACTCCACTACCGCTACTTCATCAAATTTATCAAAAGGTATGGAACATGTGGCGCTAGCTGCAGTAAATTCCCTCTATAAGTTTTTTTTTTGTCATGAACATCAAATAGTCACGAATTAGTTTCCTACTTATGATCTTATGTCTTTATGGTAATAATTAATATTATAAGAACACTTTGGTGGGCAGTGGGCTTTACCCTTGCTCCCACACGAGCGCTGCGCTAAATGCAAATGATATTAAGACGTTAAAGTTATCTGCTAAATCGAGCCGCCATACAGTAACGTGCCTCTATTTATTAACAACTCCAGTGTGCACACGACCTAACTTTATTTTTATGGTGTAGTGTTTAGTTTACTCATAGAAATAAGTTTTGGTTTATTATAGAAGATGGTTTGACGTTTCTATTGAATTATATTTGACCCATTATTAATGGGTACTTATGCATATCAGAAAAGGCCTAAAGTTCCACATATTTTACTATACTTTCAATCTTGGTTTGATACCTTGTCCACTTTTTAATATAAATTTTAAGGTGATTTTTTTGTAGTTCTTCTCGTAGGATTCCTCATAGGTTAGAAGTTGTCCTCAAATTCCCCCTTTAGGGAAAAATACAAAGAACCCCTAAGACCCTAAGGTTACATGGTCTCCAAGCTCACCATTAAACATTGAAAGTGTATTATTTACAATTACCATTAAAAAGTAAAATGTACCAACATTCCTTTCTAGACTTCAATAAAAATGATATCTTGATAGTAATGTTGAACGTGTCCTCTGACAAAGCGAGAGGCTTTTGATTTTATTAAACAAACATCCTAAGAAAACAGCTTTGTAATTATATTACAAGCCAGAGGATATATTTTATTGAATTTTCGTTTTCAATTTGATAAAGCTTAGATGAGATGTTTCTGTAAAATGAGTTTGTTTATCACAAAAAAAAGTTCTTATGTCTTTCAACCCTATAGAGGCAAGTTTGAGGTGGTTTTGTTAATATTTTTATTAGACGTGTATAGATCGACCAACATCGATGCATAATAAAATTTCTTATAAAAATTATAAATCGACGTCGATATCATTTCAGCCAATGGTCGTCCACTGTTGGACGTATGTAAGCTACCCCCATTGATCGTCACAGATATCGGCCACCTGCCCTCATTTAGTCCACTCCTGCAACCTTGACCAGACCGTCAGTCCATCTTGTGGGAGGTCTATCTACGCCGCTTCGCCAAGTACGTGGCCACAATTCCAGAACTTTCAGTCCCATCGGCTATCCATTCTCCAAGCAATGTGTCCGGGCCATTTATACTAAAGCTTTGTTATTCTTCGAGCAATATCGTTTGCAAAAGTTCTACCGCGAATCACCAGAACAGTAAGTAATAAAAGATAAAATTAGCTTCAAACGTATACCACGTATCAAGGCATTAGTTCGATAAGTGATATTCACCGTGGCATTATGCGCGTCGCCGTCTTGAGGACTCTGTGCAGTCTCGCGAAAGCCTCCCTCGTATTGTCGCGGCACGTTTTATGATAATAGCTTATTAGCGAGTGTTTTGTTGACGTGTCAACATGACTCTATTAAGAATATTCCTTTCTAGTTCATCACGTTTTAATATCTTTGTTGATCTTCTTCCCTATACAATGGTACAAGATGCAAGCTCGTAATCTAGTAGAAGACAGGTTCCACGTTCGCACAGAAACCTACACGCAACTTGTAGTAGTTTCAAGTTTCTGGATTTGACTTATATCGCCTTTATAAAATAAATGCGATAAGAATGTTAACAGTTTTATTCGACTATATTATCAGAATAAAAGTAATGGTTTCTCGCTTCAAAATTTAAAATTTGAAGCGAGGAACCATTACTTCTAAATGTTTCTAAATGTTAATAAGTTGAATGTTTTAGTTATAGATTTGTATGCTTTAATATTTATAACAGAAATATAGAAATAAACCCAAAGTTATGAAACATTCAATAGGCTCGTTTTAATTATATGTAGCATATGATTTACGAGTGAACTCGGATATAAATCCATCTCGTTTTATTACGTTTCGTCGACGAAACCATCGTATATTAAAAGTAATGAATTGCGCAATTCGCAATGACAAATTAATGGCACGCATTGACTTTGCGATTAAACGACTCGGAAATTTTAATGTGCAAATACTCGCAATCAACAATAAATGATGTTAATTATAAAACGGATCACTGTGTTGACCAATGTCCAACAATTCCGCCGTATGAAATCGTATTTTTAGAAAATGTCATTGTAATCGGTGGTAGACAAACTTATGTAGTACATGCAAAAATAAAATTTTCCACACTATACCTATATTGAAAGGACGATTGAAAAGGAGAAACAAAAATTGTACGAGGTGTCAGGAGAAAATCAAAGTGACAATATAATAATCTGAAAATCCGCTTCGTGAGTTATTCTTTATGAATATAAGCGTGAAAAGTTAATCAAAAGGGAACTCAACTAATTATCTAAAGCCAGGATTTGTGGTTCGCTGGGCTCTACACCTCGACTGTTCACCGCGGGGGCTGCGGGGGCCAAAGGAAGCGAGGAGAGTGGCCGGCTCTGCATGGAGTATTTTAACTTAATCTCTATGAATATTTAATGTTTCGCGATTCAGCCGAATGCGTGGATTGGTTTTTATACTTTTTGCACACAAGAACAATTTAAAGTGAATTGCGTTTATGCTTCCAATGAATATTAACTACAAAGAGAAATGAGATTACTTCGTCGTGAATTGCATCGAATCAACCTCAGTATATTTTTGCAATATAAAGTTAGGTTATATTCAAGATAAATAGTTCAAGGTTTTCTTAATATAGTCTTGTATTTTAATTTTGTATACTTACCATTATACACATATAAAACTCGTAAGTTAATTGTGATATTGTAAATGTAAGATGATTTGTGTGCATGAACATGTCTGTTTGTCCACATAAGACCGCCGGAGAATGGGCAGCAGTAGCTTTTTCTTAGTACTGTGGAATATGGAGTGAACCTGGAGTGAAAAGGAAGCGGTGGATGATCATAGGTCGAGATGATTGATTGATGACATTATCGGAGATCATTATCGCGACATCGCATTCTCCGTACTGAGGCGCGCGCAAGCTGTGCATGTGCTCATATTTAAGACCACGGTGTGAGATAACCGAGTAGGCCTTCTCAGTCGCAGTTCGAAATTTTGAGCAAAAGAGAAGCCCTACATAATGTACATACTATCTCTCTCGCACTCAATTAACAGTCATTAGTGCTATTTGCATATTGGTCGACCAAAATCATATTCCAATTGGACTACATATTTTTAGCCAATAAGCGCGTAGATCTTAAGTTGTATTATTTATATAGTTAAGAATTCTCAAATAAATACACAAGTTCGGTCTTTGCTCATGCTCCGCCACGTAGTATACATAGACTTCAGGTTTTACAAAACAGATTTTTACGCAGAGCTACTGGTGCACCGTGGTTCGTCCGTAACCAAGACCTACACGTAGACCTCGGCCTACCCACCATAGCTCAATTCTTTAAAGAAGTTTCGCGCCGATATTTCAACTCTGCCGCTACTCACATTAATCCTCTTATTGTAGGTGCCGCCACCTACAAAACATTCGTGTTAGGTAAATTTAAA
>DWLR01004050.1:0-12614 GCA_018246295.1 Papilio alexanor hazarajatica
ATTTTTTCATTAATATTAAATATCGATAGCAAAATATATATTCAAGACTCTTTCCAATTTGAAACCGTGTCCTGTGATGATTTACCTCTTAAAATTGGTCTATTGATATTCAATTTCAAGACGTAATTTTAATTCACCAATAACTCGTTAAAATTAGCGCTATAAAATCGCAATAAAGTTGTTATTTTAATAACATCTTATCTACAGATTAATCTGCATTGTGACGATGGAAGAAAGTGATCGAATGACGTTTAATTTCCTTCGCAGTGGGCGAGTGGGCGCCACTCTCGCTGGCCCTCTACCACCATCACTTGATAGTGGGAGATTCAATTAACACCGTACCGTGAAGTAGCATTTGTAGTTCGCAGTCAAATTTCTGCGAAGTAGGAAGCGCTTAAATACATAATGCTCTTGCAAATTTATAATCTGTTATAAATGACGTATCCAATGACATTTAGAATAAAAAATACTGGTAACCTTATTTTTTAATATAACTCATAATAAACTATGTTACTATATATTTCTTAAAGAAATTAAATGAATGACGCAAATAACTACATTATGGCAAATATTTCCAATTCTTGGTCTGTATACTCATAGTACGAAGAAGAGAAAGGAAATAAAAAAATGTTTTTGAAATTACAAAAGATATTATTCACCGACCAATAATATTTAGATATCTTTTAATTATATCAAAACATGTAGTAGCTATTGACTACTAATAACCCAAAAAATATAGAGAAAATGCATTACAAAAAAAAACTATATAACTTGAAAGTAAGTTGATCATTACAGAAGAGAAACGTCACATATTAGAACGTCGATTTGAGTCAATTTCAGTGAGCGGACATAAAAAGTGAGGACGAGCCGACGAAATAATACAAGTGCATAGAGCGGGCTAGTCGATGGAGCAAAACAGCGTCGAAGTAATTTCCCTGTCCCGTTGCCGTTGCACGCTGAACGGAGCGCTCGCCGCGTGTTTGCTAGTTAGAATTCGGGTGTAGTTCGGAAATTAATCAGAGCCCATTGTGGGCGCTTTGTCGCGGACCCCGGTGCCAATTATTGGCTGCGCGGCGCACTGCCGTAATTGAACCTGCTCGAGGCAGTTCCCGACTCTGTTGAAGCCCTAATTCGGCAACTTTTCCCATTCGAAAAAAAAAGTATGTACTCGGAATCGATTCTCTCATTCGTTTCCGTCATATGTGAAACTTTTGAGTCGCAAATTGGTTTCAGATTATTCCATCACGCATTTGTTTTTTTTGTAATTGTATAGGAGACGTTAAATTTGTTACAGATTCTGTTGAAGAATTTTCTTGGTAAAATTATCATAATTGATTTATCTCTGGTACTAATCAGACATATCGTGCAAGTCTTTGTTATTTTTATCATGGGTTAATTTAATTTACCTAAGCGTGTGTGTCTTAGTGCCATCAATTGTTTTTATTCATAAAACCGGCATGTCTTTTAATTAGCTACCAAACAATACCATTCAACCGAAAATATGTATAATTCTCGAAATGCAGTTAACAAGTGCATCATAAGTAATCACTAGCGAGAGAATGAAATAAATTGCACGTTCCCATTTACATTTTTCGTTGTTGAATCCAAAAAAAAAAATCTGAATGAAAACATGTTTCGTCCGGCGAGCTCGCAATTTGTATGGTTTGTTCCAGTCGGACAGCGCCGCACCGCCGCCAACGCAATCCGTTGATTGATTACAATAAAATAATTTGCGTGTAAGCACAAATTTTATCAATTCCGAACTCTTTCATTTACAAGAAATTACATTGTGTATGATAGAAAGCGGCAAATGTGGAACTAGCTCATTCCATATGACTTAAATGAGCGCTAAGCATCAACAATTAGAATGTCACGGATATGTTGTGAAGCAAAAATGAGTACATCATACTCAAACAAGGAAAAGACTAGTTAACAAGCCTTTTAAAAATATTTTTATATTCTCTGAATACCAGTATGATATAAAAATAAGGTAAAAAGGAGGCAAAAGAGCAACGAATCGCCCAAAATAGCGATCACCACCGCTATCTGCAACACCAGACAGACCGCAGATGCGTTGCCGGCCTTTTAGGAAATAGTATGGTCTTTTCTTGAAGGACCCTTAGTCGTAATACTCTTTTTAGCCCATTACAGGGCCTAGGACACACTTATGTATGGGGCAATATAGGGGTAATATAGGGGCCTTGAGGAAATTGTTGTTACCTTTCGTGCTTCTCCGGTTGAGCCGGCTAATTTGTGCAAAAACTTTTTACGTTTTTGTAAGTTTAATTTTGATAAGGACGATCAAATTGTTGATATTTCGACTGATAGAAAGTGAGAACCAACCAAGAGAGTATATGGGACAGAAATGCGAATATGGAAATGCATGTGTGAGGTATTATGAATGGATTAGGTACGAAACGAGCTTATTATCGAAATCTTAAAAGAAGAACCATTCATATACATAAGTGGCGACACCGCATGAAGTGGGAACAGGGCAGGGAAATGATGATGATGATGAAGTAGTGTTAACAAACGTTAATCAACGTAACCGAAAATTCGCTACGACAGGTACAATGGCAACTTATAACCGTGTGCCGGGTTTTAACGTTTGCATGTTTTAACAGTTACGAGTTCTGTAGCATTTTAAAGGCATTGTTCCACTGAATAGGAATGTTTATTATGTCTATTCTGGCAGCCCGTGTAGTGAGCATGGATAACGGCGGAACAAAAACATACAAAAGCGAAGTTAAAGTCCCGGCGTAATACAGAGGAGGTTAATGAATTTAAACGTATAATAGTCCTAGGGTTAGGATAAAGCGGAGGCATTAAAACAATGGCGAGTAACGCGCTGGTAACCGCCGCCAAATTTGCATTCCTCATTGCGGGAGGACATAAAAATGCCCTCATTAACCTGCGGCGCCGGGCGGCCAAAACAACTGCCCCATCGACTGTCCGTTTCACTACTGCTTGGCATACGCTCTACTGCAGTGCGTCATGGTTATTATTGTGGAAATTATTTTTGTTGTGTATAAACCGACTTACGTTTTTGTTTAATCTGCATTTCTTAGTAAATGTTTAGGAAACTCATCCATGTTTAATCAGTTCGTTAATTAGTTCGTCAGTACACAAAGATCTCTTGGATGTAGCCACGGAACATGATACTAAATGATACTACTCTCGATAAACTTACAACATCCAGCATATTTCAATCTACTTTTTATTTGAATTTGCATCCTAAATTATACCTATAATGGAGCTTAAAACACGAGAAACAACATCGAAAACGTAAGATGGATTAAAATTTTAATGGTATTTAAATAATTGCAGCTATTAACATATTCGACATGCCTAACGTTCTTCTTATAAACAACAAAACAATTTTACATTCTGAAATAAGAACAGTCTTAAATCTTATACGTTATAACTGAAAAGAAAAAAAATGTGGCTTTCGCACTGTTGTTGTGCGAATGTATAATAATATGTGAAAATGGAGTATATACAGTAATCGGGTATTGCAGGCGGTTTTCATTGCCACTGCTTAACATACCGGGCCGGGTCGCGTAGGTTCCGGCATTCCTCGGCTGCGACGGGCACGCGTCGACTTTTTATTGTGCCTTGTTTATTGTTCCCTCGAGTTCCCGTAACACTTGTAATTGAATATTATTCCACACTTTCCAGCTTAAATGCGACACACAAAAAATATCCGCTTACGACGCGCCGACACCAAATATCTCGTGTTACTTATTCTTTTTACGTTGACACGTGTACATTTTTGACGCGTACTTCACACGACGAAGATAATTTGTAAGGCTAAATTAAAGTATTTCATTTTTTATAGCAGTGTGGTTTTATGTTTCAGTATTCAAAATATCCTCCGACGTTTCTTCATAACTTTTACTAAAAGGTGGAAATATTTTTAGTATTAGGTAAATAGAAACATAAAAGAGAGGTTGAGTTACGATCTCATTTATCTTGCGTATCGTTAGTAAAGGTCCGTATTTGGTTATTGTTTTCACTTCATAATATGCGCTAAGAACTTTTAGTGTTCCATAAATTAATGCAAAGGTTTGGTTATAAAATAAAAAGATTGGGTCATAAAAGTGTTTACAGTTTTGTAATGCCATGGGTCGAGACGATCAAGCAGTTATCCTAATAGTAACTGAAAACTTTCCCATGCAGTACGATGGTCCATATTTTCCAATCATTTACAACAAATACCATGTCTAATTTTATCACCTCTAGGCTCTAAGACAAATACACTATACCAATTCAAACTACACGGTGAAGGTCGCTGTACAAACTACTTGGCATCAAAAATATGCGGCATGGCATACTCACATGCGTACTGCAAAGTTTATAAAGAATTTTTAATAAGCTACTATGTTAGTATACCGTAGCATAACGAAAATGTATGTTTTATTTTTATGCTAATTTAATGAAGAGTTTCTGATTATTTAAGACGACTTACTGTTTGTATTAAATTAACATATTTTCTAATCTGTATGCTATATCTACAATTTCCGTTTTTTTATATTTTTTGATAAATATTCATTTTATAAGTAAGGTATAAAATGAGTATTTATCAAAAAAAAAATGACGTAAAATCTAAAAAAAAAAATTAAATTTTTCTCTGTGCGTGATTCAGTACATGATTCAATTGCAAGAGCTGAACCGTTCTTAAGGAACATTGGTATATAGCAAGAACACGCGATTGCGCACAAGATAGGTCATATAAAAACCTGTCTGTCTGTTTGCTGTATGTCCCAATATAACTTAAGAAGGCTAGGCTTTACAGATCTAAATGAAAATTGATACACAATTGGAACAGGTGATTGTGTATGTAATAGGTTAAAAAGTCTTGTTATACGTAAGAACGGCTTGACCGATCTTAACGAAAACCTTCTTAGTGACAACACGTTATTACACAAATGATAGGCCATATACAATTACTTTCTTTATTTTATTCTTGTTACAACTTAAAAACGCCTTGACCAATGTTAATGAAAATTGGTTGCTCAACTTAATGACGTAGTTACTTGCGCATATAAAAATCCAGAAAGATTACGATTTAAAACATTTTGTATTTGATTGATAGCTATTTTCGGAACGCGTGTGAAGCCGCTGGCAACATCTAATTAAAACTAAATTCGTTTTAACAGTACAACATATTGTTGAAACGAATGTATCCGGAACGCTTAAATAATAATATTCACTTCCTAGCGGTGGCATTGTTCCATTAACACAATTTTATGTCCGCCATATTAAAATAATAAAAACTTATGCCTCTCTTAATTAAATAATTTAGCGGCAGGCTGAGCGGAGATATGTAAATTGTTTTAGGGGATAGATCAAACAACCCTTTTTTATGACTTTAATATGCGGTCGGCGGAGTGATGGCGAGCGCGAAGCGGGGGCGGCGGGAGCGGGAGTAACTTATGAAATATTTAATAACGGCGCACAAGATTCCATTTGAATTACTTTCGAGGAAATGACGCTCTAGTAAGCTGGTGACACAGTGGTGTCAACCACGCAAACTTATCTAATTAATGTAATAAATTAATTAAAATAAAATATTTTGAAAACTGATTAAGTAACAAAAATCTCCTTTAACTACGTCAAACTGTGGTTGTAAGAAAGGACACGTATACGTTACACATTAGCTACTACTACGAAGTTTAGTTTGTATGTTTGTCTTCAATGCGTTCCTAAACCGTTGATCAGAAAGTGAAGAAACTTTGGTAGGATATGTTGTTATTCTCGCGAAAATAGAATAGTGTTGAGATCGTTTTTACTTTGTGCTGAATTGCGTCGCGACACAAGCTTAGCTAGTTGTTTATAAATAAAATAAATTATTTCTTATACTATACTACCTACCAGTAATGTACTCTCTATCAGTATTACTATATAAAATTATGGTATAAAACCTTTTATACTTTTTTATTGACGGTTATTCCTTATCTAGTCTATATTTAAAAACTTTTGTCGGATACCTTACGATTATTTGTTCGCGTCGCTATTGTATATTGTCAATGAGAGGAAAGAAATAAAACGCGTTTGAGAGAAATCTTTATTTTTATAAATGTGTAGGTTATTAGGTTTTTGATAAATAAAATTGAAATTGATTACTATACAATGTGTTTATTTGGTTTATAAAATATACAGGATAAGACATACCTTCTATGTGTTTTGATTAATTTGCTGCAAATTGCCTGCATTCAAAAGACAATAAATAAATAAATCTTACAAAAACATTATGATATGGCATGCAATTACTAATGATATTCGTCTTTCAATTGTAAGCAAAAAGTCATAACTACAAATGCAACATATGTAGTTTGGGCTTGAGGTCCCATTGTGCTACCGACCTACGCGAGTCGCTACTCTGTCTCAAATGCCGAGGGAGTGTTTTAATTAATGTTACCCGACATATTGTGCAAAAAAAACGAGTAATTATGTCACATCGTCCGTATGTGTCCTATCTTCAGTCGGTACGGTGGTAACGACGATTATTAAGGCAATGCTTGTCGTCAAATTGCTCAGGTCTTTTAACCGATGACAGCGGGAGTACGAATGTATGTAAGAAAGGGTTTTTGTTAGATGGTGTCGTTGGTAACAATTACTCGTTTAATGACCTAATTTGCTGGTGAGGTGAATACTAAGGTGTTACACTAAGAGCGAATGCAGAGATAATAAAAAGAACTGAAAAAGGTACTTGTTAAACTTTTACAATTTTATGGTTTAATGTGTGTAGGAAAAGGAAGCATCCTTTTTTTCTGTTGTCTGTTCTGTTCTGTTGTCTCTATACATCCACAAATAGTAGGCAACACATCTGTACTCAGCTAGCTAGTTGTAAATGCCTATGAATAATAAAATACAAATACGTCTTAACAAGAAAGTAATTCCAGTAAAAACCTTTGACCTCATCTCCAAATAAACAAAGTGAGTGACCTTTGTATAAGGTACTAACATAAAGGTTTATTTCATTTCGTGTTTTAAAAATGTCAATAACAGCCCTATAAAATAAGAGTTTTTAATTTCCAAAGACTGAAAAACTGAATTATATACCGGACCGCCATTTCCATAATGCTGGTCAGTTACAATACAAAGAAAGCAGCCAATTAGAGAAACTGTCGAACGCTCCAACTGGCAAATGACCGGCCGAGTTGAAACTGACGAATTTGTTCAACTTGCCATTTTACAAACTGCGAATTGAATGGAATGATTTGAATTAAAAATCCTTTTATTTCAATTTTTTTTCTTGTTGATATTTTAATATGATCCTTGATGATAAAAAAGGCCTCTGTAGCTCGGAATTAAGCCGAAGACTACACAACTTCAATTATTTTCAAGTTTTTACATTGTAAAATTGTTTTATGTAGAGCCTTAACCTTTGTTCTCATTCACAGAAATTATACGATCATAAAGCATTCGTTGTTAACGATTACAGCTCGACCGATTGCCAATAATCGATACCTTTCGAGATAATGATGAATAAGTCGGATTTTTTCGCTTGAGAAGTGAGAACGGCGCGATTCTCACGGCTGCGGAACATCAGCATGATCACAATCTATCGTTCGCTTGTTGACTCATTCCTGTTTAGATTTGTCTCACGTATAAGGCATATTATAGCAGAACTATGTGATTAGATCTACAGATCCTCTTTATAATGATAGTGTCATTATATTGCATTAACAAATTATTCACGATAGGTGATTTCCTTCCTAGTTTATTGTGTAAAAATATAAATTATCAAAAAGTAAATTCAAGTCCCACTTTGTTAAGATCTTGGTCTTATGTATCCACGATTATATGATTTTTTTATAGAAGAAGGGGACAAGGGAGCGAGTATAAGCGATCACTGCCGCCCGTGAATATCTTCAAAACCAGAGGAACTACAGATGCATTGCCGCAATTCGCAATTCTTAAAGGACCTTAAATCGTATTGGTTTGAAAATACCGCTGAGGACAGATCATTCCACAACGCGGCTGTACGAGACAGAAAATTTCACCAACCGTCAAGTTGGTGTGGCTGGTGTTTGGTGCTCCGTCGAGTTGCGCGATGACGAAACTCAGCGGCAGGAATTATTCCAAACAATTCTTCGGAACACTCCGCATGGTAGAGACGATACAATGTAATGTAATGCAAAAAGAATTGACGTCCCTTTGCAAAGCTGAATCGATGTAGAAGTAAGTGGAAATACCATTGCTAAAAATAATATGACAATAATAAAATTAATGTTTGTGTAATAATACTTCTTTTTAGGTTTCACTAATAATGGAATGGGGCAAAAAGGTCTGGAATGGCGGCCACGGTAAAGGTTAAAACAGTGTAGGTTCTTACATGATGGTCCGACTATCGACTCGTCAAGGTTACGAAATTCACTTTTTGGTAACGTTGGCAAGGGGTTGTACTTTTGGCGATTCATGGGTAAAACCTACGTCCTACAATTAACTTCTATTCTTAAAAAACAAGAAAAAAATGTTTTGTTCATCTTTCTTTCTTAAAGTAATGAAATTGTAATTTGATAAGAATGCATTCCTACCATGAACTGCATGTCAAGTGGTGATATTTTATTTATATAACGCTACTTACATCATTTCTTTGCAAACACTTGCAAAGGTATTCCTTCCACGCACGCCCACGTCGCTGGGCGTGTTCCGGTGCGCGCTTGTGGAAACCATTCGCAGATAAATCGATAGCTAATTCGAAATGGCTCATTGTTGTCTGCATCAATACAAAGGGGCACAGCTTGCAGATATTGCCCTAGCACAATGTTCGAGACACTTATACGGAAACACGCAAATGAAAAATATTAGAGTTGATATTTAGTGAGACACTGAAATACAAACGGTGTATTGTGTTTTGCGCATTCACTGACGATTTTTATTCTTCAAGTCAGATTATATGATCCAAGGATAAAGTCGATAGGTCTTTAAAGAAGTACCTTTATTATTATACTGTCTGACCGGTTGGCACAGTGGTAACATACTTACCTCTCACGCCGCAGGTCGTGGGTTCGATTTTCACCCAAGACAAACATTTGTGCGCATGAACATGTCTGTTTGTCTTGTGTCTGGGTGTAATTACATATATGTGTATGTATATACAAAAGAAAAGTATTAATATATGTAGTATATCAGTCATCTGATTTCCACAGTACAAGCTCTGCTTAGTTTGGGATCAGTTGGCCATTTGTGAATAATGTCCGAGAATATTATTATTGTCCCAGAATATTATATCCCAGATTATTCTCTATGTTAAATTGTATAAGATTATGAAGTTATTTAAAAGTATTAAATACGTTAAAAGCAAGTATTAAATATATTTAAAACTTATAATTCAAAATTTATTCACTTGACAAAGTTTCGCTTGTAGCTTAGTATTTATTGGTTTTATTCGATTAGGTATTTATTTTAATGATATTTAATCTGTGAACTTGTTGACTAAAAAGTATCAAACGTTTAGGAAAGAAAGAAATAGTGGCGAGAAGTAAGATTGTAGACTAGCGCAAACATAAGGGCGTGGACACATTGTGAAGATCGGGCACGCGTGGGCAACAAACATGGCGGACATAACAACTTAATAAGCGGTTACGCGTGATTTACGCGCGCCCGCGGCGCCGGCTCACTGCCTCTCGCCGCCATATTTATACTAATTCATGACAGATAAACATCGATTTTAGTTAGTTATACCATTCTAAAAAACCACATAATTATATGTAGCCTATCATCACGTCATCTTGTGATATTATTTAATTAAAGATAAATTTTATTCGGTGTATTTGAAGCCTCATTAACACCAAAAAATCAGTGCGACGAAGTCGTTAAAATGCGTTCGTTAGTAAACGATTATAAAATATGAGCGCGTGCTAATTACGGCGCGCCCAATAAATCTCTTGGGATATATAGATCGTAAATATACCACTAATATAGCATAACGTAGCGTCTTAGGCCGTAGACCCCACTCGACGCGGCTCTCGCACCGAGTTATGGCCGCCGGAATGGCCGGCCGACGGCCGATCGTAACAATCGGCATGAATCGGAAATAACCGGAAAATTTCTACAACTTGTCTAATGGCTTATTGTTGTTTATGTTATTGTTGTTATGGCTTCGTGCTGTCGTATTAACTTTAAGCGTTATTTCGTGATGAAGGTTTAGCTTGTTCAAATTGAGTGTTCATGTTTTCTACAGATTCACCTTTATTTTAATACTGAAGTGTCAACGTGGAATTTAAATTTAGTACCGTATGTATACACACGGTATTATTTATTTAAATATTAAATGTTTATTTTAATAATAAAAGGCTTGTATAAATTTCTTAATACAATCTTTCGATTAGTTAGAATGCAAAAATCTAAATAAATCGATAAGTTAGAAACGTTATGCAAAGAAATGTAATACCAGAGAAATGCTTCATAACATACCTTCTTGTGAAAATATTTTATGAGCATTTAGAATAATGATACGTCTTCTTATCTTATCGAGAATTATCCTACGAATTGTATAGCATCGAGAATAATAAAAAAGCAGACGTAACGTGATGATAAAATCTTGCTCCATCCACACCGCGTCTTCCTTACTTGACCACCATTCCCAAACTGTTTTATGTTTAACCATTTGCAATTTACGTCAAGTGATTTTTCAATTCTTAGTTGGTTACTTTGATTCATCATCTACGATTAAATTATTATTTTATATCAGAATTTTTATTATAATTTCACGAGTATTAATTTTTTTTTTAATAATTGCAGTAAGGTTTGATGATATACGAGTATAAATGTACTATCGATTTATATAACACTGATATAATTACAAATTTAATGTTACCGTTTGCTGAATAAATATCTTATAATTGTATTAATTATAAAAATATTCAAGTGGTCTAAGCGAGGTGACGCAATTGCGAGACATTGGTAAGGATCGAGACCTCTTGGCCGGTGACAATGGGTCCTCGGCGCGGGCCGCTAACGAGGTCATCTGCAGGACATTAACGACCACTCGAATCTTCTTACACTTGTACTTGCGGACGCCACAATTACTTGAGACATGAAAAAACTTGATCTCAAATATGGATCGATAATTAGAACATTAAATAAACAAAACAAATAATAAATAAAGTCTCATGTGTTTTAACCCTTCTATTTTAAGTGTAGTAGTAAACGCTTATCCAGAAATTATTAGAAATCATCTGTAAAAGTGAGTCAGCCTATGTCATTTGCGATTCAATCTGTGTAGATTTAAAAATGCGGTGAAAAGGACGCTTTCTTGGAAATACTACAAAAACTTCTGAGGATCGAGGAATCAAAATCTCGAGGATTATAATCACATATTAGAAGGCACTCATCGGCCACATATGTATATCTTTTTTCTTAATAATATTTAGCGGAAGGTGGGGTAAGACGGGGGCGTTAAGGTATTTTTTTTTTCATAAATAAAACCCTCAGTGTCTATTGCACAATGTAGGACCTTTTATTAAGAAAATAATCATTCTATCTTCTTTTAATTACAATCAGTCAAAACAAAAAAAAATAAATTGTTCCAATAGAATTTTCAAATTGAAAAAAAAAAAAACCAAATCACTCCATCTTGGTGTGTACCTATAGGGCAAAACGGGGTACACCCTTGAGTAATATGGGGTATAGAATGTTTACTCGTCGTTATCTGCACAAACCGGGCAGATATGGTCAGCTTCGTCTTCTTTATCTTCCACTCCTGCACAGACACAATGCGCCCACTTATCGCAAGTCTGGCAAGTGACCCATCCTTCTGTAGACGCGGAGTACAAACTGTGGCAGTACAGACATTCCGTGTCATCGTCATCTGATATATACGCTTCTTCGTCAGCTGTCTTGGTATTTGCGAACTGCTAACTCATAGGCTAACTTCTGCAATTCGGAAGTTGACAAACCAAATAACCTTCCGTCCATTTCCTTTAAATAAGTAACAAGTATTTGTTCTTCTTCTGAAAGAAAAAAACCGTTGAAATTGAACCAAAGGGAACCTTGACATTTAGTACACTTCTATCAAGTTTTCTCACTTGATTAACTTTACGAGTGTAGTTTGAGGAACATTACAGGTCATGCTGGTTTATTTATAATTCTTTTTTCTTTAATTCTTAATTTAATTTATCTTCATTCCACTCCCTGTCACTTTTTCTTTTCTTAAATTAACGCAAATAGTAATTTTTAATTAAACTGAAAAATAAGAAATAAAAAATAAGCAGGTAAGATGAGCACCAACCCCGTCTCGCCCCGAAGTAGGTACCCGATGGGTAGGTTCCCAGAATGTACTCTCAAGTTCTATTATTTTTTTTGAGTTTATAAATCAAAGCAAGTCGGAAAAAATTTTGAATTTAGAACAGAAAAATAATTAAACATCAATAAAAAATATGTCACACATCTTGTACAATATACATAATGAACAGTCACGCACTTAAATTACGTCAAAAATTAGATAAAACCACAAAAAAATCAAAAAAGCACTTACCACGTCACAACGCGTACACTTCGACCAAACGTTTTCTGATACTAATAACTTGTGATAATTACCATCAGATGGTGGTAAAATAACTTTTCTATCGAAATTGCATCATCGGTTTTGGTATGGTCCCCAT
>DWLR01004051.1:0-12614 GCA_018246295.1 Papilio alexanor hazarajatica
TGGTAAATACCCCCTGTAATAGTTTTGCTAATTTATTTTCCATGTACAGACACCGACCAGTTACGATTTTATTATATAAATATTAAACAGATCAAAAGCAAAACATTTAAATACTTTCTTTGTAACTATACTTTTAATACTTTATGCATGTGGATAGCAAAAGTAAGATCTGGAATACTGAGATTTATGTTCCGTCTTATATAAAGTAATGTAGTTCCTCACACCTGCTTCTAAACTTGTATATACTTAAAAAGTTTTGTATTTGTTATACGAGCTTTTACAACTTCTAACAAAACGTGGAAAGTTAACACGTCTTAGATTTTAGCGCTGAAAATGGATACGCAGAAATATTCTAGCACGTTCCAACTCGGATAGGCCGTTACAGCCGGAGCAGGCTCGGTAAAATATACAACAGGGTTAATTAAACCGCTGCTACTGCCGCCGCATTGATTTCCGACGTACCACCACTTCCCCTCCACGGCACCATGAAATAAATCGCACAGATTATAGGACGTTGCCACCAACAGCAGGAAAATTATAATTTAAAATAACTTACTAATTAAGAGCTAAATTAGACATATACGCTTTTGTGCTTCTACATATGGCTAACAAAATTTTAATAAGGTTACGGTTGTTTATATTACATGTTTAAGATTTTGTTTTTTTTTTGTTTTTGTCTTTTTATACGATCTGGTCCGGTGTCTGATACCTTCCTAAACAAGTTTTTCGAGTCCAAGCATAAAAGAAATCAGTATCGATGGGATCAATTGCTTAAAAACGAATCAATTGTATTAAAAAATCAATAAAACTGTTTAAAATAAAATGAAAGCGCCAGTTGGTATTAGAAAATAATTGAGATTTTATAGCGGAATATTGAATAAAATGGCTTGTAAAAACTGTATAACTTTCAATTCCTCGCTATTTTGCGATGGCGGCGCGCGAATATATCGTTATCGTTTTTCAAAACATTAAGTGCAGCTGCCGTCATCCCCTCCAGCCGATTAACCCATTTTAGGGTTTCGATTTTGCGAACGACCGCAGAATACATTCCTGCGACAAACGGTTAAACACCCCTTGTGTTTTCGATTACTACGACTTGAAACTCTATTGGATGAAGCTTTAGGATATTCAGACATTTCATACTTCTGTCGTAAAATCTAAGTCTTTATGTTTTAATCCACTTTTTGCGTTCCTAAGTATTACTACGAGATGTATTGTCTTTATATAGAAGAACTAATTTCATCAATTAGAAGTCTATTTGTTTTACAAATTTAAAGGAAGAAATGGACTGACTGATGCTATTTGATAAAACTGTGAATAGTTCCGTATGTTCATGTAAGGTAATCAAATCACATTGCTATTTTCCTTATTTAGTTTAAATACTATTAATAGATTACAATTTAAAAATATTTCGCACTATTAAATTTTGCCGTCACAGCATCGCTTTCATCTAAACTTTGCGAACTTAACTAGTTTAAAGTTATTTACTTCCGATCGTGCATGTCGACTGCAGTTGATATGAAGTTGCGCTCACTTGCCGCTTACTTCGGTGAAATGTTGCTTTACAACAGCTAACCACCAATAGTGACGATTTCATTCTATCAAAAGCAGCACATGAAATAAATAATTATGCCATTTAATTTATATAGTGCTTTTCTTGAAGAATTTGTTACATTCATGGCACAGTCACACAACCATTTTTTTATTATTAATTGACTACAAATAAGCGTCAGTTAAAGCGGTGAAATTTATATGATTATTTTCTTTTTATAACATTGCTATATCTCAA
This sequence comes from Papilio alexanor hazarajatica, assembly GCA_018246295.1. Lineage (NCBI taxonomy): Eukaryota > Metazoa > Arthropoda > Insecta > Lepidoptera > Papilionidae > Papilio > Papilio alexanor. The sequence goes on from DWLR01004051.1 coordinate 1,790, forward strand.
CTATTGCGCAACTCAGTGCTCGACAAAATTAAATCAAACTTACGAAGAAACTAAAATAAATTTTGTCACAGTGTTGAAATTTCTGCAAGCGTGCTTTGTTTCATTTCACGCTCCGTTCAGACTAAAACGGTTGAGTTTAGATTAAAGTGCTTACTTCAATATTCATTTCAACTTCATCATGTCAAAAATTTAGTTACTAAGTACTTTATGTACTAGAATTACAGATTGATGGGCAAACACGCACTACTGCACCGCACGAGGCGTAATTTATAGGCGGTTATTACCGAGGCAATGTCCTTACTGGACTCGATGTAATGCCGATTGATCACGTAGGGGTATTATAATATTGAATATTTATCGGGAAAGAAATATTGGGGAAGCTATTTTGGATTTCGTATTGTTCTTAAAAATGTTAATATTTTGCAAGTACAGTTAATTTTTGCATCTCTGTTACAATATTATTATAATTGCTACCTTAAAAATTTAAAGGAAGGAAAATAACTAATAAATATCGAAATTATTAATACTAACAATTATTTACAATATAACATTTAACTGCACTGTACAATTTTTAACAAACACGGTTAAGCTGGTGTCGAATGATGGAGATCTTACTTGGTGTTGGAGATGGAACAGATGACAAGGGACGCGTGATGAGGAAAATAGTAATGCAATATTGTCCTTTTTTTAATGGATTTTGTTTAATTTCAGCTCTGTTTTAGCAATGTGAAGGTAGTTTATATGAAAGATATATATACATACGTAGTACATTATAAAATGAGTTAAAAAGTACACAATAATGTATGAAATTACGTCTTAATAGTATGTTTTCATAGTAATAGTTTTTTTTATTATTAGTTTAGTCCGCCCTTCCCTCTACTTACAATATTAGGGAAAGGAAAAATTTACAACGCTTCACTAAATTTACATTAAACACCGTTGCGAACTCAAGCACTCATTTAAGACAGATATAAAAAAGGATAGCTTATTTATTTTTCATTATTTCAATATTTCCATCTTCACTACATGCATCAAACAGAGAAAAGGCGCACAAAAGACTTGCGCCGCATAGGCTCCAAAAAACGTATTTCCATTTTCCACAAAGTCCTCTTTTCAACATCCAGGTCACACATTACCTTAATTATGTTTTTCTTTGCTATGGATTTCAGAAAATTTTAATAGTATTTTTTTTGTCAAAAAAGGTTAATTTTTTTGTTGTCTTCATTATACTGACCTTGAACATATCCTATAGCACTACCTTTTTGTTGAAACTAAAGAACAATTCAATATTACCCACTTATGTAGTTCTTCCTTAACTATAATTTAAAAAGTACGTCATGCATCACGTTACAAATCAGCAGTTTCAAAGCACTGTATTTACTGTCGCTTTGCCTCTTGAACAAACAAAAGTAACAAGCTGAAGTGAATTAGTGCCGGCTGTGATACCTTATATTGCCTATTACCGACGTAATTTAGTAATTCTGACGGTAAATTGCAGCTGCCGCGAACAATTTCGAGTGATTAACCCATTACAGCAGCCGCCAGCCCGTCATCCGCACTACACAGCCTCATTAGCTTCTTCAATAACACTTTATTTCTGTTTTCCTTAAATCTGTGACTATTCCTAGAATATACGATATTAAAAACTACATTAAGGTTTCTAGTTACTATTTCCTGTCACTCAATAATGATCACTTAGTCTGCGACCTGATACAATGTGTACGAATAGAAACAAAAGAGTAGTTCTTTTGTTTCTTATTTTACGATCATTTTTATTTTCGTTTATTCGTTCGTTTCACAAAGGACTGGAAGAAGTTACCAGCATCGGCGTTTCCATCGGACACAGATGAATTGTCTTCAAGTGAAAAGAGAATCGGGTAATGTTCAATTATTTGTTTTATTTATGTATTATCACTCAATCACAGCAGGTGAGATATTGTTAAGTTCAAAGAAATCAGTAGTAAAATATGTTTTTTTATAGTATAAGGAAGGCAAATGAGCAGCGGGTCGCTTAACATTAAGTGAACCGACCGACGCCCATGGACATCCGCAACACCAGAGGAACTGCAGATGCATTACCGGTTAACGTATGCTAATTTGAGATACATGTGGCGTGGCAGAAGAATGACAGGAGTAGATAAAGTTGACAATCTTCGCCAGCTTTTAACCGTCTGAAACGCGTTCTTAGGCTTTTAACTACAACACAATTAGACACAAGGTAGACCCAAATAAAGTTTTCTGATTTTTTTAAACACACAATAACAAGATTCATGGAATATTAAAACGCAAGATTCGTTTTAATATAGAAAAAGGCTTCTTCTTCTTCTTAGTCGTTACACTCTTGACAGAGTGGTCGTGGTTATCACGATCCGGCAGGTTGGGTAGCAGACAGCGCCCGCCATACGACATCCCGCCACCTCTGCCTGCTGGCCGTTAATCGGGCACATTCGCACTCACCGCAGCCTTCACTTGATCCGTCCATCGCATCGGGGATCTCCCGCGAGGTCGTGTGCCTTCGATTTTCCTTTGAACAACAAGCCGTTCTATGGAGTCGTTTCCACGCCGACTAACATGCCTAAAGAATTTCAAGATCCGACTGTGCACTAGAGTGGATAGGCGCTCTTTGATTCCTAGCTCTCTAAGAATGGAGGCGTTTGTTCGGAATTCGGTCTAGGAGACCCCGAGCATTTTCTTCCATCACCACATCTTCAGAGCGTCTATCTTTTGAGCTTCGGTTTGCCGTAGGGTCCATGTTTTGGCGGCGTAAAGGAATATGGGAAACACCAACGATTTTACGAGCCTAATCTTTGTGGCTTTTGTTATGTTTCTCCATATTTTCTTGAGCTTGTTTTGAGCTCCTAGGTATATGTATGATTGTACGACGTCACAATTTCCTATTTTGGTTATGTTTGGCAAGTTACATCAGCATCTTAGTTTTACTGCGATTTATCTTTAAACCCAACTCTAGGCTGACACGTTCCATTTTCAGGAGAAGTTCTTCAATGCGGCTACTTCTTGTGGCTAATAGGGTGGTGTATATATCATATCGCAGATTGACGATTTTGTATCCACCTATGGTTACACCGTCCATCCAGCCGTCAAGGGTTGTACGCATGATTATCTCCGTGTACATATTGAACAGGAGCGGGGAGATTATGCATCCTTGTCTGACTCCAGCCCTGGGGTGAATGCTGTTCGAGAACACTTCATCTGATTTCACTGATGCAGTTCCGTCTTCGTAGAGGCGTCTAAGCAAATGCACTAGGTGTTTTGGTGTACCCATTTGCAGTGGGTTTCCCAAAGCTTAGGTCATTTCACCTAATCAAATGCCTTCGAAAAGTCCACAAAGCAGATGTGTGATTGTTGAACTCCCGAGATTTCTCGATGATCTGGCGGATAATAAGAATCTGCTCTTGGGTTCCTTTCCCTTTGATAAATCTGGCCTGTTCTGATGATATTTCCTTAGATAGAAAGCCCTTTAGCCGTTCATTGAGGATGTGTAGCATGGGATGAAAATGGGTAGAAAAAGGCTATTGTATACAATAACAAAATTATCAATTTTCACAATACAGAAAATGACAGTACCTTTAAAGTTAAAATGGAATCATGTAGGAAGTACGCAATATTGAATCAAAGAGCGAATCTATTCAGCCGAATATTTTATTTATCTTTTCCTTTTAACTGTGAAAGTGACTTCTGTGTTTATTTTTTATGAGCAAATTTATCATTATTATTTTGAATTGCATCTGTCTTATTACAATTTTTAACTAAGAAAATCATTAGGGAAATGGAGAAAACTTTTTTCTTTTTAAATATGAAATATTTTGATGACAATAACCGAAACATAAAAGTCGCAGATGGGTCTCGAACTGATTGAGGGCATTGTTCAAAACCGTTTCTTCGTAACCGAAATATTTGAAAGTTATAAAATAACTTTACCATTTATGTCCTGGGATTCAGTCAAGCCGTTTTCACCACTTTTGAAACACCTACCGGATATCTTTATTAACGTGTACTATTTTTATAATAATTATTTTTATTTATTTTCAACAAAATAACAATTTTCAGTGCACATAGTTAGGTTACTTGTCGCCATTAAAGATTTAATTTTTATGTTGGCACTGCACAGTTCACATTTTACTATAAAATATAATTTACTATATTTAAATTTACTATATAATATAAAATTGTGAACGTCTTTCTACACTAAATATACTAATAATAATATCTGAGGTAGATCCATCAATAAGCAGATACTTACAAAGTACCTACGATAAATCGTGATCAATATGCCAACCCCCGTAAGAAATAACTCAGACACAACAAGTTGAGAAAAAAGTACATTTGTAGGTATATTATTATAGTATTTATAGGTACTTCCAAGTAATGGATCGGAAGACACCATATGTGAGAAAAAATATACAATTGTTGGTAGTTGAAACTTTGATTTTTAATTGGATATTTGGTCTTTTTTTGGTAAGTTTGATTTATGTATAATAATATATGTATATAAATTTAAATCTTATGTCTTAACCTTTACTGCTTAATCGATTGTAACGAAAAATCGATTCCAAATTTTCCGACTGTGATCCGAGTGTGATTATTTAAAGAAATATAATTTCGGTTCACGTTATTTTCATTTTGATTTCTTATCATACAAATAGACATTACTTTATTATCATCTCAGCCTATGATCTACGTCTATGTCTACTGTTGGACGTAAGTATCCCCCATTGTTCGCCACAAAGATCGATCCCCAGCCGGCCTCGTCCAGTGCACTCCCGCAACCTTAACCAGATCATCACACATTTAAAATATAGGTAATATGGCGTCGTAATATATAGATAGTAATAACAATACCCATCTTTACTTTGGTGACACTCTTTTTTATTTCTTTGCTCCACATCGCTTCTCCCATAATTATTCTCTTTAAACAAATATACGCAAACGTTCACCTCAGATCTTGACCTATTTATGATGCGCACCGAAAAGCAACGACCCTTACTTTCTCCTACTTCTAACAAGCTGCCATATATTATATTTTTATCGTATACATTGACTTTATCATATCACAATATAAAGGTGTACAAAAATATTCAAACTTGTTTCTGTTTAAACGAGATGTAATAAATGATTAAATTTACTATGATAACGATGAAATATTTGTTTGTTAGAAGATGGACAGGGTGATTTTTGTCTCATGAACGTCTACTATATGTGATCATCTTATGATAGATCGCATATAATCGTCTCATATAAGTCTACGAATAGAAAAATAACCCTAAATTAACTTCATCTAAGTTTGTATTGACCCAGAAAACAATGTTTTGTTATGGGAACACGCATTCACATAATTTGATACTCATGAATTTTTTCAACGTATTTTTTTTTTTTTCGATCCGATATAAAACTAATCACAACCTAAAGTAAAGTGTTATAAGCCCCGTAACCGACGAGCATGTACTCTGCCTACCTATCTAGATTACGGGCTTGAGTGAGTGTTAATTTATAATTTGATAATAATACGTTTAAACGACGAACATTTTAATTCAATTTTCTGAACAAAACATTTTCATTTCTAAATATACGACATATGCTTTCCATTTGCTTATAGCGCCGCGGGGGCTTCCGTTTGATCTGAGTTAAAACGGGTTCCTCAGACAAACAGAGCTGTTTCATATTCTCCCACTAATTGCGTAAGTTCGTACATTGGGAAATAAGTATAAATTAAAAAAATATACGTAAGATGTGACGTATTAGTAAATTGTTACATTAATTACGTCGAGGTATGTGTTTTAAAATATAAAGAAAATAATATATGCATTAAACCTACTCATACGCATCAAAAACGGCATTACTAGTAGAATGAATAGTTTTTTTGTTTTTTTAATATAAGAAGGTGGCCCTCTAACCCTTTTGTAATAATAAAAGGATGAAAAAGGAAAAAGGTCTAGAATAAGACCTATGGAAAAATACTCATGACACGAAACGCAGAATATTTCTACTTAACGCCTGTCTTCTGTAAGGTCTTGATATTTCAACGTCCAAGTCTGCTTATTCGTGAAAGAGCTATTGTTGTTGCGGGCTCTACCTCTTTTTATGACCCTTGTGAGGTCCTGGGGAACCTGCCGCTATTGTATTTACAGCAACTTTGGTATGCGTATATGCGCCGGCTTTGATATTTGCATTTTTTAATCAAACCAGTCTTAATTTTAGCTCTACCGCTATTAAAACCACTGTCACTTTTCCCACCTCTTCGTCTATAATTTCCAAATTGCAGTAGACAGGTATTGAATCGGCAATTACTACGATGAATTGGTATGCACACACTTAATTCCATTTTTGACAAACAAACAGCAACTTTTCTGCTGATGAAAATTTAGCCCCTAACCAATAAATCCAATATTTATTGTAACTAGAAAACAAAAAAATAAGTAGGTTATGCGGATTATATACTTACACCACACTAATGAAGAATACCGTTTCGAAAAGAAATTACGATACGAAAACATACGTAAATAATGGAAGATGACCGTTAAATATTTAAATAACAAAATGTATTCTACAGCGTCCACGCTAAGAGTAAGATATATTTGGGAAGGAAGATATATTTGAATTTGATCAAAAATTAACGTCGGCCGTACTAATTATTTTTGCATGCAACTGGCGCGGCTACCGTTTCAAGTTGGATTTCGGTGTTACTTTTTAAGAGTATTAAAAATACGCCTTTTGGTCTCACATCATTTGACTTTTAGCGTTGCAATTTCTTTAAAAAAAAAAAAAAAATACAACGAAAACTATATGCAAATAATAACGTCAAAAATGTTTTACTATTGACTTCGTTTAAGTTAAACTTTAGATAGATTTGTTTTAATTTATAATAATCTATATTCTTATTTGTTTATAATGTATATTATCTAAAAAGAAAATTAAATTTGAATAAGTTATTATTAAAAAGAAAAACGTATATGTGAATATACAACAGAGGAGTAAAACTCTTATAAATCGAATGCTTACAAAGATATAATTATAAATTATTTGTACTTAAAAAAGACGAAAAAGCTAATTGAAAAATTAGGGAAAATTACTTTCATAGACAAATATTTTTCTACTATAAGAATTTTAACTGATTGTAAATTGATTGTTTTAATTAACATACTATCAAGTATTGTGCAATAACCAAAACAACCTACTACTGTTCTACCAGCCTTTTATATTGTGCTTGGCAATAAAAGCGGTAATATTGTAATTTGGCAAGTCAGGTGCAGATGCCGTCAGAGAGATTAACGTATTCGGTGAACCAACGCTACGTTTGGCACAACTAAAAATATCTATCATCCGTTAAATCAGGGTCTTGTTATGAGTAGACCAAAATTTTGTTAAGACCACGGAGTTCTCGTCGTTCATATAGCATGTCCAAATGAGTCTGTCTACTTTTTATGAACGATCTATTTCATGCTAACTAACTACTGATGTGAGCAACCTAATATGTTTTTAGTGGTTTCATCTTTCTTCAATATTTTTTTAAACGTAATATTGTATTTTAATGTATTTTTCTTGTTAGAATTAACAAGAGAAATCGATCAATATTCGTAATTGTGACAGGCTAAAGAGGTAAACATAAAATAACAATTTAGTAATTTCATGTTTTAGTTGTCGATCTCTTGGACAACGATTTTTCAGAAGCTGTCGTAGGTAAATATATTAATTAAAATAAATATAATATTTAATTAAATAGAAAATATAATTTTTGTTAAATATTATCAGTATAAATTGTAACTTACCGCTGCGGTATTAGTATATGTACTTGAAGTTTTGTGTAAAAGGATCGTTCTGTTATTCTTTTACTTGCAGTGTACATCAGTAATATGGTGTTCTTACTCTAAAATATTTTACAAACGTAGCTTTAATCAAATAAAAAAAAAGTTGACATTGATGAAAGCCTTCACATCAAATTTTCATTGTTCGCGCAATGACAAAGGAAAACGTCAGCCCCGCCGGATGTCGGCGACGTTAATATTTGATCAAATAGAGATATACGAGTATCCTTTCCTTTCACTACACATGACACAACACAATCAGAATCAGATTTAACCTTTTTATCAAAAATAATTTTCAAGGACTGTAAAAGTATTTGTTGATTTACAAAATGGCTACATTTACACACCTACATTTGTAGGGTATTCTATCTACTGCCTACATCCACGACCATTTCAAACACCTCTTCCTTGCACCAACCATAAGAATATAATTTCACTAGAGTGAAGTAAATCTCATAGTGGTATAACACATTATCGTTTTCAGTTGATGATACTTATGGAATCACAATTTTTATTTTCGGTTGTCTTTTACACAAATAAGGAGAATTTATTTATTTTTTAGTAAAAACGGTTTCTTAACAAATTGTTATTTGTTATGCTATAAACCTGAAATTCATTTCGTATTAGGTTTTCTTTTTAAATGCAAATTTTACTGAACACCAACGTTGAAAATACCACGAAATTGTGGAGGAAAAAGTAAGGTTTTTAAGGAATAAAATTAATTGAGCAATTTGATGATCCTGTTGTAATGACTTTTCATTTTCAGATCAAGGTATATTCTTATAACTGAGAGAAAGCAACTCAGCAGATGATTCGCAATCTCCGCTATTAATCAAACATACTTAAATCATATCATCTAAAGTCTAGTCTATTAAATTACCACATAAAATGTAGGATCTATAATCTATATAATTAAAAATCAATGTATGTTTGTCCTTTATGCGTTCCTACACCACTGATCATTTTGTGATGAAACTTCGGTAGGGTATTCTGAGGACACCTGCAAGGGTTACTGGCTCAAAAATTATTCTTGTAATAATAAGTTTTTGCATTGTGCTTTGATATTATTTTGACTTTTTTTTTTACTTTCCGTGGCATTGCAATGCGCGCCAGATTCATCTAGCTCTTATGATTTCAAAGTATAATTAGGCTTTATTATATTCTTTGACTAATTCATCTCCATCTTCAATATGATGAGAATACTATTAATTTGAAGTGAAATAAAGATTTTCATAGATTCTCAACCTTGATTACCGATTTATTTATTGTTAATGTGATAAAATTAATAAGCCATATTCTATACTGTAAAATAAAATTTAACAATCATGATTATGATTTTTTTTAATTCCTCTAGCTGTGATCCACCTCGACGATGACGAAGGCGGTCACGGTGATGAACCTCACCAGATATAGATATCCGGGCTTCATCTGAGGTTAAAACGCTACTCTATTTCACTTGACTGACTCCATGATGCACAGTTTTGAGCGAATCTCAGTCTATTAAGACGATGTTCAGAAAGTCAGATCAAAATTTGATAGTATGAATGTTTATCAACGAGATTCGCGATAAAAAGTTAATAAATTAGATTCGATAACATGGAAGATAAGGAGTTAATAAAATAGATTCGATAACATGGAAGAAGCTAATTTAAAGATGAAAACAAAGAGGCAAAATGACATAATAGAGGAACGGATAATTAAACGAACATGTGAGAGCAATTATGTCAACGTCTTCATATATGTACCTTAAGATTCTAATACAACTGTAAACTGTAATGAAATCAGATACTTTTAGTGAGCATAAAGAAAGCATTTGACAGACTATGTGTAGTAAGATTCAAGTTGTACAAAATAAATCACAAAAAGGCACTGTATAGAAAAAACGTATTTCGTAGCGCAAACATCTGTCGGATTGCGTATATTCAGAATATTAAAAGCTGAAACGTCAGCGACCTCTTTGAGTGGCGCAACAGAATTTATAAAGCAGTGTGACTGACAAGTGCACTCGTGTACCTTAATTCTGTCACCGCTTTTCACGAGACACTTTCCGACATTAATTAACTTCGTACCTATCCTTGCATTCCAAATGTTGAATAATGTATTTGCACCTTTGAAGTAACGTTTAAGTAACCGCTTGTATGCATTATGTATAGATTTTTAAGAAACGCGTTGGTAATTGAGAAAATTATAATTTAGACATTCTTAATCATGCCTATCAAATAAATAATAATGTTTATCAGGTTTACGGTACAAGCGGCTCTCTTGATTTTTAGTAATTCACAACAAATCTCAATAATCAAAAGCAAGGTTTTGCCAGCGTGTCTATTACAAAAAAAAAACGAGATTGAATGGGAAGAATGTATTGGATCTTAGGTCAATTCATTCGCTAAGGAAAAAAATACCTGTAATTCACGTCAAAATGCTGTACTACTTGGTTCTTTACTGGGTCCTTTCATTCTGTACTATTTGGCTTTGACTTTTTTCCATTAATTCACATGCAAAGCAATGATAATAATTTTTTGATATATGAGAAATATCATTCACTTCATTGATTTTCAAATGTTGTAAATACGAAGTAGATTGTGTTTAATATAATATCCATACCGCTACGCATGTTTTAGCAAATTAATTTTATACTATTTTCTTCAAATTTGTCTATTGCTAAGTGTATGACTATTTTGTAAGTTCCCTTATTAAAGCTTTTTCTAATTCTATTATTATAACTAAATATAGTTATCTATTCTCGTTTAGAAATAAAACTATAGACCAGAATCTATAGTTTTTTTCATCAGAAAGTTCAAAATTTCCTTCCCTGAACCTCCGGAACCAATGCTTAGCGGTATCATGAGAGAGAACACCCTCACTCATCGTTGCATATATATTTGAAGTTGCTTCGGTCGCTTTTTGATCTAAACGAAATTCGTAAAATAGGAGTAGTCGAAGTTCCCTATGAGAAATCTCCATATTTCTTCTAAACTTTACTCCTTGAAGTTCAGTTGCGCAAT
>DWLR01004052.1:0-12613 GCA_018246295.1 Papilio alexanor hazarajatica
CCTTAAAGGCCGGCAACGCATCTGCAGTTCCTCTGGTGTTGCGGATGTCCATGGGCCTCGGTTCACTTAATGTTAGGCGACCCGCTGCTCGTTTGCCTCCCTTATTCTATAAAAAAAAGTTACAAAACGATAATTAGATAACCGCAGAAATAAGTTCGGAAGATACATTCAGAGTAGCATATGGTATAGGAGACACTATTCTTACATGTTTGTTTGGATCTACATTGGCAGGTGAACTTGTCAATGTCAATGTAGTGGCAAAATTTATAAATTTGTATTATTTCTGAAAAATCAAACGCATCCGATTTTGCGAAATTATGGAGGATAACTAAGTATCAATGTATTAAATCAATTGTTGTGTTTAACAAAAATAAATAAATATGTTTAATACTGAAATTAATAAATATAAATCTAGATATGTTTATGAAAAGACTTATTAAAAGATCATAAAAAAATGCAAATAAAAAAATAACTTTTCAAATGTATTCCACTTGAAATCCACTTTTGGTATAATATACCATTTCAACCACACTGTTTAATTTATTATAAAATTTTATACAAATTAAAACGACCCCATGCCTTTATTACGTCGCAATAATTTTACGTAGAATTATTTCTTTAGCCCCAATGTAAGTTAATGTTTGCCTCGAAAATTTACTGGAGATTGTCAAAGGTAAAGTTCATAGTTATAAATTAAGTCATTATTTTTGCAAATAATATGAAACTTTGTTATGGCTGCTAACATCGCAATATTTAGTATGACCGTAACATTTAATAAAAAAAATTAAAAAGAAAAAATCTATGACATAGACTTTTAAAATAAAAAATTCAGTTCATTCAAAAAATAAAATTTTCGTAATAATTTTAAACAGTTTGAAAAAATATACTTTTCACCAGAGTTATAAGAATTTAGGCACTACTTGAGCTTTTACTATATTATAGTATTAAGGACCACCTCGTCTCAGGTAAAGAAAAAATTATCTAATTACAGTATCGATACGAACATTATGGGTTTAATAACGTCACACACGAGTGTGTGTGGGCGAAACCCTCACCATCATTGTTTTTTTTTAATTCTAACAGTTAAAGCATTGTAAACGTGATATTATTTTGATGTTAAAACATTAGAGTCATTATTTGAGTAATTATTTATTTTATCAGTCAAATTCGGTTATTTCAACTTGGAATTGATTGAATAAAACTCTAAAATTATCTTTAAAATTGGGTAACATTTAAGTTTGATGGAAATGTTATAAAAACACAAATGCAAAAAAAAACAGAACAAAAAGTTTTTTCCCTTAAATAAATTCCAACAAAAAAGTAAGTAAATTATCATAAAATTCCAATCGCAATGAAGTGATGCATATAAAATAATCCACATATATGTATACATGTCCACAACTGTTAAACGCTGCGCCGAAAGATGACACGAGACCGTTGACCCCCCCCACCCCCACCTTGCAGCCTAGCTCACCTATACGCACGAATGTTTGGCGCTCTCGACAACAGATTTGTCTAACCTTCAATATACAACAAGGATGACCACAGTCGTGCATCGAGTGAATCATCGAGTGAGGAATCAAACAGGGCTATTTCTTTTGCTAATATTTGTAAAGTTGAAGTATTTATTACTTGTAAGCAGCAAAATTATCGTTTTTTTTTTCAAAATCGGTCTCTCAAATTTCGTCAATGAACCTAAATTTTCTACTTCTTGTGTTTTGCAGTGGCGCAAACTTATCCTAAATCGCTTTCAATTCTTGTTCTTACAAGAACTTCTCACACGCATAATTTTTCTTTAAACTGCAATTATTAAGAAGTATAATAGATTTGACACAAAATATAATTAATGTGACATTGAATTAAATACGTTGCCTTACTCCGTGTCCTAGAAGAGAAAAACATTGCTGCAGCGACGCGAAGCTACGGGACAATTAAAATTAAATTTCATTATCACTGTCTACCTAACATTGTAAACTAACATTATAAGCTAGGCGTGACTGTATTTATTTCTACAAGTTAGCACTAATCAGATACAGTACGTTGACCGGCGCAACATATTTGCAGTTTCACACGGCCGATAATGAACTTATTATAGTCTCAAGCAGTTGTTGCAATATTTATGAGGTGCTAAAATCTAAGCTTGTATAACATTGATCACGTGACAAGATCAGGGTTGGGATGGACTCGCTAAAGTTACTGTTTCTATTCAAAATAATTATATGGATGACTGAAGAAAAGATCATTGCTCATATTCATGTTGCACAAATTTTTTTTTTTGTGAAATATTATTTGGTAAGGGAAATAATTAATTAACATTTCGTTTAAACATTCCAACTACGATTATTGCTTGTACATTTTACAAGACAGGTTGACGAAAATAGTCAAATGGCGGATTTGTATTCACGACCTCATGTTTCGCAATCCGTACTCTTAATAACTAGGCTACAGGTGTTAGGTGAAGTAACTCAGTCAAGAAGTGAAGTAGTGAAGAAACTCGAGTTACACTATTTTAATTTTAAGCAAAAAAAATATATCAGAAGTCAACAATAATTTTTTTTTACATTTTTAACAAAAACATAACCAATTCGTATAATTCCCTTTTATAGAGATAAGAAATAGCAGATTCATTATATCTTCATTATAGTTTGTTTCAATATACAGATAATGAAACAAACGATACTGAAGATGTCACGATGACAATAACGACTTTTTGACACATGTTATCTTTTATCAAAATTAATATATGTGAAATCAAAATAAAAAAACACCTGAAAAATAAGAAACGAACGCGTGCGAAGCCGCGAGTAACATCTAGTTTTATTTATAATCATTATTAACTCGTATAGTCACGTTACGTTTCATTATAAATCCCTTAAATCCAAACAGGGCTTGAATTAAGTCCACACAAGCTGCAATGACATCCAAAATTAAATGGGACCCACTTGCGAATGTCCCCTTTATTTCTTTTGTGTTGTTGTGTGTTCAAAAATGTTTGAAATCGGTTGGGCAATGAAAGTTCTGGGGTAACAACATAAAAACAACAGAGATCCAGATACCATACCCACGACCTCGATGTCCATGAGCATTGGATCACTTGATGTTAAGCGACCCGTTGCTCGTTTGACCCCTATTTCTATAAACAAAAACGAATCGTAAACCTCCCCCTTTTATTGAAGTTGTTTAAAATATTAAAGCATTTAGACCGGAAAAGTCACACAGATAAATCATTGATACACCAAAAGGAGCAGCAACATATCCTAAAAATAATTTGAGTGTGTGCGTTATGACACACTCAAATTAATTTGACGCAATTCAGTCCTTCAAACAAAGACAAGCCTACAGACACGTCACGTACCAAAATAAAACACGACAACAAAGAAAGAGTCGCCGTAACTTAAACGCATTTAGATATGGAACCAAGACACCTTTACGCAAACATTAAGAATCATAATTTGCTTAAAATACAATGTAGAATCACACACTTGCTGATCGTGGGATCGTAATCTTTGATGCGTGCAGCGGGCTTCGACCCGAGTTTCTTACTTTGACAAAGTCGCAATGATCAGTTTTACGTAATCTGTGTAAAATGTTAGAAAGTACTTTAATATGACAATAAGTCAACGGTCACGTTGATCCAATAAACAAGTGTGGATCGTTAGGGTTTCGAATAGGGCATGAAAGAGTACATTGGTGGTACGCTTCATTACATACTCTTTAGTTTTGCCACAACATAAAAATGTCTCTGTTAATCTGTTAGCCTTTTAGTCTCAGACTGTGGCGAAATTTATTAATATCGTCATCTGGCGGAAGTTAAGACATTTCTTTTCTGTTTGTCATAGACATCGGCGAATTTTGTCAAACTCAAAATCTTATTGCAAATGTGTCATTGTTTTAAAATACACTTCTACTTATATTTGAACATGTCACTGTATGATATGAATGTCATAAGTTTTAATAATTAATGGTACACATATTACATTTACAACATATTGTTCACTTTTCTACGATAACATTTGTAAGATATTTTTTCTGTATTTCTTGACGATTTATGAACAAATGTATCATTCGCGGCGCGTAATCTGGTATATTAGCTACCGCCCTATACTCATTAATTAATTGCCGCAAAATGTTTATATTCAACGTATGTATATTCATCTTCGAATGATTTACATGAAACATTCAAAATGTACAGTATGGTAGTTGTTATAACAGCTTCGAATTATTGCGAGCGATATACAAAATAGTTATGTTGATGCAGCTTCTTAAAAGTATGCACTGAAATTGTGTAACCCAAAATAAAATCTCTTAAACCTCAGATGATGAAGCAATCAAAATATTTCTATGAGAGTTGATGTATAAAACTTTATTGCAGAATTAATTGTAAAGGATCGTACGTACCTTTTGTCGCAACTGGGATTGACTGTCGCGTCATATCCTAAAAAAGGAAAACAAATGATTAACAAATATCGTCAACATTTGAGACAAAAGTTACAAAAAGCGAAACATTCCATTCGAAAAGTAATATAATTAAACTGAAAAGAATACTATTGCTTAGCTAATAAAATAGCGCAAAAAAATATAGTACAAAACACTGAATATACAAAAGCTAGTATAAAAGGGGGCAGTATAGTACAGCAAAGAAAATGTAGCATTACAGATTACAGGCAGACCGGCAGATTACAAACACCCGCATCGTGGGAAACATTGGTTCGCGAAAATAAAAGCAAAAACTGTAAAACAATGAAGTTATGCGGGTTTGATTAAAGTTTTAAAAAGGCCGACTAACACTAGCTGGTAATAAAAATTTTCAAGATGGATACAAATAATTATCATGTTTTTTTGGCTTTGATGTTGTATCAAAAAATTATTAATTAAATTTTTTTTTAAATCTTCAACAACAAATTAAAAATTTTGCTGACAGTAAAAATCCAATAAGTTTTTAAGTTTATAAAATAACCCGAAAAGGAAATAAGTGAAGTTCCGATTTGAGCGGAAGACATACATTGTCCACGCAAAAAACGGATAGATAATTTTACGTAGTGGATCATACACAAATAAATTGATTACCATTTAATAGGACAGATGGAATATATTTTATGATGCATAACGTAACAGATTATATTAATTACATGGTGCTTGCGGCAACTGTCAAGTCTAATTTTATCCAATCAGCAGAAAAGAGGTCGCATATATAGAGCAATTTACTAAAATCTGCTCCGAATTCCCGATGCGCGAAATCATATTGCTATTATTACTAATAAACTTCGTGAAATTATTATTTGGTTAAGATACGCCAAATAAGTTTTAACAAACACGGCTTATTTACATTTCTTGGAGTTAGACATTGTTGACTATCTTTTAATCATGGATGAATGGATAATTAATTAATAACTATAAATTTGTATGGATTGCAATACTTGCTTGGTTGGTACTAGGTTGTGGTTTAGCTTTAGCAGATTTTTTTATTTATATCTACTGATGTTTTGTTCAGCAAAGAACATCCTGGGATGCCACTATTTAATCATTGGGATGGTGAAGGAATTATCACTAAACTAATTAGTTGATAAACTACCATAAATTCTGGCTTTAAACTATTATTTTTCGAATGTTAACTGCCATTCCCTCCGAACAGCGGCCCCTTCATTAACATACCGTCATGTGAAAACCTAACTCCAGAGAATAATATTCTATGGTGCACTCGGGGTGATGCGGCAAGATAAGAACTGCGAAGTAGGTTGGCAGGCGAGGCGGCGTGACGTCATTTCCTTGGCACGTCGTTGCCCGTGCAAAATGGATTAACACCCGCGGACCTCGCCGTGGAACTTAAATTTTGTTATATTCAGTCACCGGTCATTTACGGCGCACGTCTTAAGTGTATGCGGTTTTCCTGTCATTGATGACAACACGTAATAACTGTGTTGGTTAGTGAGCTTTATAGATTTCAGGTCACCTATTTCACGAGGAATAACGAAACCGACACTTGTGGTTGCGTTGAAGTCTCAATGTCAACTGTAAAGATTCCTTTTATTATATTTGGTCCGAATCACGAAGAGAGATGTATTCTGTGCGCTTCTTTTGCCATTCTATTTTTTGTAATAAAGGTATATAACAAAAATTCTATGTAGACAAATCTCGAATTTTAAGGGACTACTGTCTTCTCCGCCTTCAAATAAATCACTGGGTAACGAAGAATTTGCCTCTAAAGTGCAAATCTGAACAAAATTGAGAGCTATTAACTCTTCCTCAGGAAATTGCAAAGACGGATAATTGAAAGGTCGCGTTGCAACACTCATTACAGTAAAAGTCTCCTTCGGAAGATCGTTAAATATTTTTTTAGTAAAAACTTTATTTAATCTTTAGCTCTTAGAATTAGATTTTACACTGCTTTACATGGACAAAGGAATTCCAAAAATATTAGGTTTAAATAAACAAAAATTTAGTTCTGCCGACATAACCAATAGTTTAACTGTACAACATACAG
This sequence comes from Papilio alexanor hazarajatica, assembly GCA_018246295.1. Lineage (NCBI taxonomy): Eukaryota > Metazoa > Arthropoda > Insecta > Lepidoptera > Papilionidae > Papilio > Papilio alexanor. Next base: position 6,482 of record DWLR01004052.1, read on the forward strand.
AAACATTGCATCAATACATTGTTGTAGAAAACGGGCGATCGACAGGAAATCAATGGCGATGTATGAATGCGCGGATACAGGCCTGTTACCGACGCGCGAGGGCGCTACCACACCACACATCAATAGCCGTGCGAAATGCACGTGTGAACCTTCCCCAGCTACTATTGTGTATATAAACACACACACACAGGAACGTAAAACATCATATTATGAACTGAGTTATATCGCATCCGAGACTGATCAGCCGCAAAACAAGTCAGAATCGCGCGGATGATTGTAGTAAACATCAGCAGAATTCCATAAGTTCAATCCAAGTAACAAAAGTTATGGTCAGGTTCCCCCTCCAACTACCAACCTATGTGTTAGTCTGCTGCTTATATACATTTAGCCTGATTAAGCACGGACTATTTTCGAATCGGTTATGGTCTAATCTTGAAAATTTAACAAGTTTCAACTGTCCAAATAAAAAAAATATGATAGTCACCGTAATACATTTTCAGTCAAGCACAAAGTAATTTACAATTTATTTACAATGTTGTAATCAAACATATCAGCCTTTTTTATATTTGTTGACAATTAGATGAAATACATAATTGTCTTGTGTACATCTTACTAATCTTTGCTACGTTCTATTCCGTGCAATCAACTCTGTTAATCTATTTATGAAATATGCTATTTTTATAATAATGTATATTATATCATATAACTTATTTTTGTTCAATGTGCAAAACAAAATTAAAGTTGAATAAAATGTTTTGTTACAATTCCGCATAATAAATGTTGTTTGATTGTAATATTTGGTACAAGGTAAAATATTTTGCGTTTTTACGCAATTTGAATTACCAATTATTTTCTTAGAGATGTATGAAGGTTATTAACTCATACCAAAACAGTATGCTTGGCAAATAAATAGGAATCATAATTAATCCAAATTAAATTTTCGGCTCCGTAAAATTGTTTTTTCTTTTTAAGTTTCACAATCACCTGTACAATAGAATTAACACTGGATAGTCTCTAAATCAGATGAGCTTCGGTCATAATCGCAACTCGCCTGTCGTTTGAACTACATTTTTTATGTCCCTGCTGCTATTGTTTTTGCCGCAACTTTGGCAACTGTATGCGCCTGTTGTAACATTTACTTTTTTAAATACTTTTAGTAATTATTTTTATTATTTTATTTAAAAGATTTGTAACATATTGTAAATTGTATACAATGTGCAAGTATACAATATAATAATTTTCCAAATGGATAAGCATACTCGTAATTTTTATTTAATAGAATAAAAATACCAAACAGTACCACTAAAGTGAGCCCGTTACCTACCTCAACGACCCAGATTAATGTATAATCACATTATCGCATATAAAATCGAAATCGTTGGAGCGTATTTTGAAGGTCTTCTTAGTCAACCACACGACTATTTTATCTCGTGCTCAAATAAAGCTTCCCGTTTTTTAAAGTTAAAATTAATGAAGATGCATTTTTAAAGGTTATATTGGTAGTTATAAAGGCATTCACTTCTCATTAATTCGCCTATTACTGATGTTATTGCCGGTAGCAGGCCTCCAGTGTATTAAACAAATTAAAACATAACTGGTGGTCGAGTGTTTTTTTTTAATACTGCTATGCGTGATATTGACGGCACCATAAATGCCGTATGCTTACATATATAGACATAAACGAACTACACAAATTAAGACAGCTATTTTATAAACAGTTTTTTTTTTAAAACTAAAAGAGGAAAAAGCCAAGTAAACAGGAAACAAAATAACAAAAAGTGCTTTAAATTGCTACTGCTACGTAACAAAAATACTGGTGATATTGGATTGCGCTCTGGTTGCGCCATGCGGCGGCACGACGAATCGTGATAATGTCGCGGGCGTGACGAGAACGCAAACCGACAGACAGACAGCGTAACAAGCCGATCGTGTGCACAAACACAGTGCGGCAACGTAATGGTAAAGGTGCGTGATAAAGTGAATGGTGCATTTCCACTGCTCGTCCCCCGTGGACACCGCACGTCGTGACGTGACGTGTGCGGTGTCGACGGCGCGCGGCGTGGTGGTGGCGTACCGAGCGTGAGTTGCGCACGGGCAGCGTGTGTCCGGCGTCGCCGTCCGCTTCCGCGCCTTCTCGCAGGAAGCCACCCTCGTCCGACGACGAGCCCGACGGCTCCTTCGCACCGAACAACGTGCATCAAACAACAGTGCCACTTAGACAGCTCCGCTACCGCGCTGGGCGCTGCGGACCGATCTAAGTACGAATGGAAAGTGAAACGCCGCTAATGGCCGCGGTGAAAAATCGATGGTGTCCGGCGTATTATCGTCATCATCGCCACGGCGAAGGTTTCGCCAATCGATACTAATCGACGGACTACACGTATATGCATGTAAGATCCTTCGTATTCTACTCGCCTGCCACGCTGCGTCTAATGAGTGGCGTGAGATGCGTTGCCATGGCGACGTGTGCTCGCTAACAAATGCTACTCGCAAAGCTGAATACTACACGGTGCAATGATCACCTGCCAACTGATGATGTAGGGAAACATTTCTACATTTTCTTAGGCGACTGTTGAGCTGATCTCGCACGCGCTGATTTCCGTTCGATGATAATTACCGGCAACACACCTGGTCTTCGATAAAACCTAAGTATTTTCTAATGTCATTTTCGATAGCACTACGATGTTTGGTGTGTTATAGTGAAGGGAAACGTTATTGTATGGTCCCGACAGGACATTCGGGTTACGCGGATGAGGTACAACTGTGGCGTCGATTGGCAACGTGCTTCCCGACACAAACAAACAGGGGCATCACTGCTTGGTACGAGGTTCAACCATCGCCTAACCCAATCGATACACTATGGCTTCCGTTTAACTTTGACGCGAAACTAATATACGCGAATTGCAACCATTATCACATGATATATAAAAACATAGATAAGATAAACTCACTAATAACTGAATCGACCTTTAAATATAATCAAGTATCCATTAGAAGACGTCATTAGTTACATCTATAAGCCACAGATATTTTAATACATAATTTCTAGTTTTGCATTGATTAAAAGTGTAAACACAGATTTTGTTTGTCTGATCAAGTTATTGATTTTCGATTATTAATGTGTAAATAGCTAGATTAAGAACTATATGAAATTGGTATACACTACGCTTATATAGTTGTATCCGTTGAGCAGTACAACGCAGCTCGCAAACGAATCGTAACTGCAAACTTTCGCCGTGGTGACCTTTAGGGCGTGGTCCGTGGTGCACCGCGAGAATTTATTGCATTTAATTTTCTAAGACTAAGCCGACATGGATTGCAGCAAATGAACATCAAGGCTACGAGGAATTAGCTCATACGTTACAGTTTCTACGAATTATTTGTCGCAAAGATATTATGCAATGTTAGACAGAGTGTTTAGATCAGGGGTGTTCAAATTGCGGTTCGCATCTTTTAATTTTTTTTACGTAAAAACCGCTCCTTCCGCTGCGTAACTAATCTTCGCCAAATGATGAGTTAACTTAATTATTTTTAAATGTGTTTTAAGTACACTAAACTATTTTGTAATATGAAAACTCCAGATGAATGTACAGTACATATTTTTGTTTTACATTCGTTTCCTCTTTGTTGATAGCATATTTAAGATTTTGTTCATACTGTTCCAATTACCACGTAAGTTTAGATACGCCTTTGTTACGAAAAGCGAGTGTAACAAAGCGTGTTAACAAATTCTAGTGTGAGCGACGCGATATGTTTGGGATACGTTTGGCAGACGTTGAGTGCGGCGGTCGAAGTGTTAATAACGGTACGAGGCAAGCGCACGTGTGCATGTCCGGACGTAAATTGGCAAATTGTCTTACTACAAGCAAGCAAGCGCGCGTCGTGTTCATTGACCCTGGTTGAAATAGACCAACGGCCGTTCTCGCGAATGTCGGATTTCGCCATCTCTTATTCACTAATTAACTTTGCTTTCCTAATACTAGGATTAAACAATTCATGTAAAAACTCCCTTACTTTACATAAATGTGTACCTCCAATCATACATAATTATCTTTTCTACCCCTTTAAACTTACTCAAAGAAACACCAATCACTATTCGTTCTTTACGTCTCACAAGAGACATTTTTTTTATACAAGAAGGTACCCATAGACATCTGCAACAAGCATTTGCGAGTTGCAGATGCGTTGCCTACCTTTAATAGACAAAGAAGGAGATAGATAGCAAAACGAACATTACCTTCTATCTATCCCCTTCCTCGTCGAATCCTCCTTCCCTTCCCATCCTCTTCTTATTAGAAAAGAATGGGAAATGTAAGAGGACTAAAATTAGGCCTATGGCATCTCACTCCTCAGAAGAAACGCAGAAAACTTCTACTTCACGCCTGTCTTCTGTGAGGTCGTGGTATTTCACCGGTCGAGCAGGCCATTCGTGCAACAGAAGTTATTGTTGCGAACTCTACTACTTTTAGATTAATTAGAAATTCATCAGATAAGCTTTACCTCGACTGGGATTCGAACCCTGGGCGTGACGTAGTTCCGCGAAATATAAATGTAACAATATGACCATAGCGATTGTTTAATAAAATCATCGAATTGCAAGGATTGAATTAAATAATTTTTCAAGTAAGTTTTCAAGTACGATTCCAACACTAAACGCTCGAGCCGACCGCATCGTTATCTGCCGACATTTGACATTAATGTAATGCCAGGCCGGCGGCGGACTACGAGTTACTAAAGCAATGAAATTTACTGACAACCCTTGCCCGCGAATGGCCCACTTATTTTAATTTCACTTAAATATCAAACAGACTTTTTCTTAAATAAACTTGTTTTAATTCTATACTAATCATAATAAATTATTCATATTTACTAGTATTTCGTTTAAATGTAGTCGACGTATGAAGTGGCAAGCTAATAAAAGATTCATGTTTGAACTAAATTAATTGAATGTGAACTGTGTCGAATTCATGATTTCCTTAACCTTGTCATATAATGTATTTATGAATATGAATTGGATGCATAGGCTTATAAACCGTAATATATGATAACATTTTAATCACTGTGATACTAAATCATCACACAATAAACCTACAAAAAATTTACTGTAACTCGAACATTTTTTTAATTGATAAAAATTTCGAATAGTACAAAATATCAGTATACAGACGATACCTTGGTAAGTTGCAAGATCAACAATGCAATTATCGTCTTTGGGAACAATCTGAATATTTACCAGATGATTTACAAGTGAGATAGACTTTCTGACGGTCACTTTTCATTCGTTCCCGATCTCTTTCTCTCCCTCATCTCACCACACTTACGGTACGTAAGATAGTGCACTCACCCTGGCCAGTTTGTTGGGCGCGTTGGCGACGGGCTGCAGGTGCGGCGAGCGGCGCGTCCCGATCAGCTCGGGGTTGAGCGCGAGGATGGAGTCGATCTCCACCTCCTTGCCCTTGGTCTCGCCGCGCTCGAACCATTCCACCGTCACCGAGCGCGTCTCCACGTTCACACCAGATACGATCGCCGAGTGGATGCGTCCTAAAAAACAACAAGAAACTGAAATTAAAAATTGTCAAAAACATATTTTCTACCATACCTACAATATTTATAGTCTTTCTTCACTATCTTGCGCAATATAGAAACATCCAACAAATTGAAAGTTAATATGAAATATGATTAAAAATACCTTTTCATGTGTCAAAATATCTTAATGAGGATGAGCTCACCATTTAAAGCAGGCAACATTCAGACACGATATTTTAAAACATTATTTTGTACAAATTAATTGCGTTTTGTACATTAGTATGTACATTATGAATATGACTGAGAGTATGACTGTTTCCTTATATCTGCTATTTCGGCCTCCTTTTTTTATTTTATTTTGTTACTAACCACATAACAAATACTTTTCCGAATACATTTCTCAAATTTCTTCAATTTCTCCGATTTCATTTCATTTCTTGTTATGGGCATTATGAAATCAACACTTATTATGCTTAAATTTAATTATTTATACTAAGAGCAAATGAATATTAATAATAATAATATTCTGGGACATTATTCACACACGGCCATCTGATCCCAAACTAAGCAGAGCTTGTGCTATGAAAACCAGACAACTGATATACT
>DWLR01004053.1:0-12612 GCA_018246295.1 Papilio alexanor hazarajatica
TAGGCCTAAAGGGAAACTTCACTGACGGTCAGCACTGTCCGCGTTAGCAGAGAACGTATTAAGAGAATTTAAAAAGTATTTAATCGATAATCATTAACCTATGTTATATTTTTTATTTGTCTATCTATCTACCCAAGTCTTGTAGCATGTTGTTAGTATTTGATAAAAGTTGTGTGTACATTGAAAATAAGTCGTGTTGATGCAGTAATTTTGACAATGTGTTATTCATTCGGACGTGCTTACAATATGTGGTAAAAACAAGTTTAGCTACACAATTGTATAAAATATTTTGGATTTTAATTTAATGATTATCAGTGGGTTTTTCTATTGATATTATTAAAGTTGAATTTCCCTAACTTCGGTCATTGACCTACAAAATAAAATATAAAACGTCAGTTGAGGATGCTTCAGTTAAGGAGTCGCCGGCGCGAGGTTATTGTCATTACCACGTCTAAACGACGCTCTATTTATAGCAGCTTAACCTTTTCGTCTTGCTTATCCTTAAGTTTGAATAATTGTAATATTTGCTTAGTCGTTCTTAATTTACTGAAGCAAAAAAAAAATATACAAGGTTGTATTAAAACAATATAAAGCCGAAATACTATCACTTTATTCTATTAGCGCAAGCACATTTCACATTTAAAGCATATTAAAAGTCCATCGTCTATATTTTAGAATTTGTCCACTCTACGCTTCTTAGATTTTTAAATGTACAAATCCAAATCTGATTAAGTACCGTGATGTATAGTATTGTGCTTGGTAGCTTAGGATCTTATTGAAACTCACCATTTTATGGCAAATAAATTAAAAAAAATTGCATATTAAATTTGAATGATCGTTGTATACATCAGTGGAATATTTCCTGAACAAGTACTATTAGACATACGAACTTGAAGTTGCCAGCTTAGTGAAAAGATAATCGTATCAAGCAGGATATTGGTCAAACAAAGCCGGTTGAATTTACTAAGTCGTGGGACGAAACTACTTTAATAGAGATAACAAGATAATCTTTTACATTTATAATCATAATCTTACAATAATAATTTATGAAATGAAATCCGTTCATCATATGTCCTTTTCCGGTTTTGGCAATTAGCTTGATTAGGTCAAGTCGGTTTTCCTTCAGTCCTGGTTTTAAAGGAAGGAGGAAATACATTGAAAAATACCGCTGTCTATTTTATCTCGTTAAATTTGTGCTTTCTATAACTAATTATACAAAGCACAGAATATGAAATTTGATACGTTTATAAATTTGCACAAACTCTAATATCACACTATTTGTTCCTATCAACACATCATCATTTACATCCAGTTAAGGCAATAAAGTTTCATAAATGAGCAGGGGTATAAAGACTGGCGTGTAAAGAATTATTACTGCATTAAGATTTATCGTTGTCTCACTAAATTTTATACATATCCGTTCTGAGTAAACATGTCGATATCAGTAGAATAACCAAAACAAATTGCAAATCGCCACTGTCACTGCATTCGTGTGTCGATTCTTGTTACCACGGTGGTATTGCAAACGGCAGTTTTTCTTCCGTAAAGACCATATCGAATCTAGGAAATAATTAAAGACATGTCGACGTAAGGTTCGAGCTAAATGTTGTTATTACACGCGTCTCGGAATGCCGTTTACGTCTCTCTTCGCGATTTACTCGAAACATTTCACCTTGCGGCATAATTTTATACTGGTGTGGTTTATCTACTCTTTTTTCCTGTTCGTCAGTTGTTTTTACTCATCAAAATTGATCCGCTTTACAAGTGTACGTACCATTTTTACCGTCTCCAAGTCAGTCAAGCTAGGCTTAAATGATTTCAGAATTTCATTTCTAAGTTGCAGCTGCGGCTCAATATTTCTTAGTGTCCATTTTTCTGTCTATCTATTAAAGGTAAGCAACGCGTCTGCAACTCGCAAATGCTTGTTGGTGTCACTTAGGTGGCCACTTGCTCGTTTGCCACCTTCTTGTATAAAAAAGTGTGTATATTTTGTAAGTAACCGTAAGAATAATGGTTAACGTCAAAACATCACTCTAATCAAAATGTGAACTCACATAAAATGTAATTATTACAATAATTCGATTATTCTGAAAGCAGTATTGTGATTACTGTCTTGTAATTTTGCGTTTGTGAAGAACTTCAAAGTATTTTGAAAACTAAATACATTTAAGTTTCGGTAAGATGTCTATTAATTATAATACGAGAAAGGTCAAAAACTCCCGAACCGTAAATTACAATTCAGATAGGTTTGTCTAGACTGCGTCTAGACTAGATATCTCTATTGAAACTAGACGTTGGAAATTTGTATGCGTATAGGTGATCCAATTTGTAAGCGCTTATGGATAGTTGTGTGGAATATTGTTTTAATTGTAACTCTTGTGATTTAATTTTTGGTATTTATGTTGTAGCCCAATTGTGGTTTAACGTATTCCTGTCTAACCGTCATTAAAACAAGTAAAATAATTTTTGTCCACGTCCTATAAATACGCTATAAGTGAAGTAATTCTTTAAAATTGTTTGGAAGCAAAAAAAGAAAAGTTATTTATAATTAATAATATTATTACTTTAATAATATTTTAATAATATTATTATTAATAATAGTAGTAAAAAAAAAAAAAGATTTTATTAAATATGTATGAATTGGGATTAGGTCTTTGTTTTTTTTTAAACGTACTATACGTTTGCTGTAACAGATATTACAGATACAGACACTTATCAGTTCTAAGTGGTTTTAAAAATAATCCAAATCATAAAAACATTTGACCGCATGTAAAACTTAATATGAAATTCTTAAAATCATGTGTCCCATTAAATGGGTTTTGTAAAATAGAAGTCAGCAGACGAAATCGCATATCAGTGGAGCGGATCTAAATTGACTTATGTTACGCGAATGTTGCATACGGACGTATTTATATCATTCATAGCACTATACTGCGTTACGCGCTATTAGAAAACGGTATCACTTTCGGTTTCGACACACCAGTGTAGTGACGTCTGGCCGCCGTGCAATCGTTCCGTTACCGATTCAGACGCAAGCGGTTATTACGATTCGGATGTAGGGTAATATGTTTTCTCTGATAATAGTCACCGTAACCATGTTACACTAACGATTTGGGCTCGATATGGATCCTATTTTGGTAGATATGCCACTTGTTAAGGTTGATCTATACCAGAAACGAATCAACGGTATCCAATGCAACATCATGGTTATGAATTCTGAAACGTTTCCTGTTTCTCGAGTGGCTATTAAGAAGCTGAAGCTTACAATTTATTTTCCGATACTAGCTCTCATGTTACTATGTTTGATTTTTTTTTATATTTACATACATTTTTTTTATATCTTGCAATGCTTGTTATCATACTTAGTGGTGATTATAATTTTATATTTCATACAAATTCGAAACAACTGTTTTGGATTTTATTTAGGTATTCGCTTACGAATACGATGTTTTATCACGATGAAGTATGAAGTTAAAAAGGATGATTTTATTGTGCACAAGTAAAATTAGGCACTTGCATCAATTGATTCACAAAATTTTCTAATAATATGATGTTTTATGTTTATAATTAATACAATCATTTATAAATGCTAATGCATATCCATAACGGTATAAGCGGTACCTACCGGCCATGTGAAGTTTTTAGACTTTAATGCTTCCAATTTACTCGAACTACGGTAAAAATTCGATCGTCGCGGCTCTTGCGTCGTCTTAACACAAATTTTCCCACGTTCTCGAACAATTTTTTGTTACCGTATTCGATGCTTATTTTTATCTCGCGGCCAAAGTAAGTCAATGTTCACTATCGATGTTCTAAATTTATCTTACTATTAATTTTAAATCGATTTAATCTAATACCAATTTACATTTGATTGAACTGTACCAAATGACACAATTGATGCATATTTTTATGTTTAATGACTTTAAGCCAGCTCATGTTTTTGGGCACTAAAGACCACTTAAGACGCTCAAAGGTCAACGTGTGATTGTAAACCAGTATATGCTGCGTTATATAAAAACTATACATGATTTTAATATTGTGAGACTCCTTAGGACGGCCGTGGAAAAACAAAATATTACATTCGTATATATTTCCTCTCTATATATTATAAAGAGTATTATTGATTTGCGATTTTATTCCTTAACGCATAAGTAAACTGTTTAAAAACTGGACTTACCGCTGCGATGACCCTAAAAGTGTGTCACTGACGTGATGAGAGCTTTATTTGCGAAAAGCGACATCTAGTATTACACCGCTATTTAGGGTAGCCCGTGAGATTCCGTCTCTATTTCCCATTGTTTACTAAATTGTACTGCTCTATTGTTAATATTGTTGCTTTGTCTCGGCCATGACGCAATCCAGATAGGCTTATTTTATTCAGACCAAACATGCAATAACTTTATTATGTTTTACTGTAACCTTAAGTGGAGCACACATAGATTTTTATAATCCTTATTATATCGTGAAACGGGAATTTTTTACTGGTGGTTGTAAATTACTTACTTGCTTACTTTTGTCTTTTAGAAGCCGTAACAATCATTCTGTAACCCTTGTTCCGTACCAAAGTTGAAATAATGTCAATAAAATATTTTACTTTTTGAATTTTTTTTTTTTCATATTTTATTAAATTTTCAACACTTTTTTTTTTCAATGATAAATACACAAATATTATCTGAAGCCAGAAAATCGTTGAAATTGTTTCGCAAAAGCGTAATCGCATAAGTTCAGAAACCGCATCCGTTCTAAGAAAGCATTTCAATAGTTTGTTTCGATTCGTGTCCTTAGTTGTTATGTTGTACGTAAATTGAGTACTGAGAGCACGGGCTGTTTGTTTACTTGTCCGTAGTACTCGCGTGGAGCTAACGGTGATGCGGGCGCCTCAGTTGCGCGCGGCGTTCGCGCTCGCTCGACGTGTGTAAAGTTGATTCTCGACAGTTGCAACAGCTGATCAACCTCACGATTTATATAAACAAACATCACATAAAGGTGATGGTGAACAAAATTATATCAATCGTAATCAAGTAGATGAAAGAGATGAAGTAAAAGATGCGGCAGGAAATGTAGCTCCCGTGATCGATAACACGAAAACGCTCCTGCCGCAATGTGCTATATCCTTATAGAATGGGATTTTGCAAATACAATTTTTATTGAGGATCTTTAAAATGTTAATGGAGTTTGCATTATAAAAGATACCTTTAGTGCAGTGTGTGAATTTTTTTTTAGTTACTTATTAACTGTATAAGTTGTTCCTATTTTTACCAGATATTTTCTCACCAGGTATGTTAATGCATGTTACTTATATATGACTCACCTTTCAAATGTGATACCATTATCTAACTCTCGGTAACGCAAATGAGTAATATTTGTTAATCGTTTATTTATCACAGTAACTATGTGTTACGTCTGAGTTTTTGATCGCTAGTAGATTTATAATGGTTACTTTCATGAACGAATCCTTACTTTTAAACGTGATTAATTTTCTTTAAGAAAAAAATTCACTTATTTACGGTACAGCTTCGTATTGTGTATGCGTGTCGGCTGCCTTTACCCCACCTCCTTTAGGGGTTGCTGTGAACTTGAAGGGTGCGTTACCCTCTGTGCCGTCTGCACGGCGCAACAAAGCTAAAATACTAGATACTTTAAATCTATGGGATGGGCATTCTGCCTTCACAACTGCACATCACTTAAATTTTAACGAAACCTTAATCATTATAATGATGTAGTGTATACTTTAAATTGATTAATATTTTGATTGATCGTGCTAATCACTGACATTAATAACAAAGTCTATTAAATAACAAAACCACAGAAGTTATTAAAATTATCTCTATATCTTACAATCTGACAACGGCACGCGACGTCTGACAGGACAGGTATAGCAAGGACTTTCACTGGAGACAATTATTTAAGAGTCTAAATTACCTTTATTACGAATTGATGAAGCGGTAAAAGATTAATTTAATAAAAATGAATTCTCCGCCTCAAAATTATTACAAGGATTTCTTTTCCAGATAAAACAAATTTTGCCTAAAATTAATCAGGTATTTTTTACATATTTTAAAAACAAGTTTCTCTGATACTTGTCCAAAATTTATTCAAATTATTCTGATATGGCTATTGCTAACGTTTATCTGTGGAACATTGGTACCATTATCTGAAACACTTTATTTGCAAGACAATTAAGTATTATTTGACTCTGATTTGCGTTTGATTAACATTTTATTAAGTCTGATGTCAAATACTTTTGTTCGACTAACTGTATGTACATATGTTCCCGTTCCATTGTGACCTACTGGAGCCTAAACGACTGGACCGATTTTGGTAAGGTGTCTTTCGATTTGTACTCTTCCCCGGAGTGTCTTAGGGGTACAATCATTCGGGCTTATTGATTTGTTTTTAAATTCCAAATTAACTGTTGATGTTGATAGCATAGAAGACTAAAATTACCGGCACATCACTCATCTAACGAAACGCAGAATACTTCTGCGGTAGTTTTCTGTAATGTCGTGGTATGTCACCGGTCGAGCGGACCATTCGTGCAACACATGTTGTTGCGAACTCTACCACTGATATTATTTGTGACCTTATACTTTTGTTTCCCTATGTTGTGCCTTTTTGTTTTGTAGTTATTACGCTTGGTATAGCATCCTGGAATTAAATTTGCGGTTTAGTCATATAGTCTGTGGGCCACGTTGTGCCATCACGTTCGCATCGAGCTCGATTTGTTTAGTAATTGTGTTTATTATTCTTAACCTTGACTCCGCTTCGCCTTTTCGTTTCGTTGTTAGTTTTTAGTGTACTCCTTTTGGAAATCAGCATTTACGATTGAAACTTGTCTCGATGCATTTGGTTGTATCTATCTATGTATAGGTTTTTTTATATTTCTTTGCCTTGTACTCTTTTTTTAATTGTCGTGTAAATTTATTAAAATAATTAATTTGTATGTTAATTTGTTGCATGTATTTAATCTCTTACATTATCTTTTTATCTGTACCAATATACGTAAAATTTGTTCATAATTAAAAAAAATTAAGGAAATCTTAAAACAAAGATAGAAGTTGTTTAGGTTTGCTTGATTTGTATAATAAAAGTTTCGATTATAGATTATATCACACTTAGGACTTTATGAATTCGATTCAGGGAAACTATCCCTACATCGTGTCCTTTCTACGACGAGACGCGAACAGTTACATATTAAACCATGTTTGTTGAAACTTGAATGAATTTATCAACTTTCCGTAACTATCCGAATTTCATTTTTAAAACTCATATTACAACACTAAAACATTGTTGTGTAAACAGCGCTTTCAATGTGCGTATTAGTTTTTGGTTATTTTAAGGTAGACCTATCTATTTTGAAGTAGAGGTGGGGCGACCTATTTTAGGATGTATTCTGTGTTGTCACGGTAATTAACCGTTCATTGAAGGTACGTTTCCGGGAACAATATTCTTGTGTCGGTGATTGATAATTCTAAAGATATGCATTTTAAAAGGACGTTAACTTAATTTGGATAAAATATAATGTAATATTGGTTATAATTCGTAATGATTTCAATCATTAAGGTTTGATTAGTTACCCATATGAATAGTTCGAACAAATGCAGTCTTGTAGATCATTTTTGTCTGTGATGAAGTATTGGTTTGTGTTTCGCTGCGATATCTTTCTAAAGATCGTTTTCCTGCCCTATGTTCATTGTTACATAATTATAAAATATAGATATTGTGAACGTATATCTTACGAGAGCATCGGTTTGTTACGGCTCGTTGTAAGACCACGCCTCCAGTTTCTGCGCGCGCATTGTAGTCACCAGGCTCTGTGGAATGTTCCATACTCTTAACGAAATTAATTCTGTGTCGTCAAATTCTGGTTTCAAGGGGGGCTTTTAAGAATAACTCCACTCCTGATTTTCCTGGCATGGCCTAAAATTCTACTCATAGAATATTGACAATCTTACTTTACTTGAATTTTGCTTCATTTTATTATTTTTACACCATTTGTTATCGACTTATGAAGTCGATAACAAATGGTGTAAAATTTAATTTTTTTTAATGATGATTTAGAGCATGGCTATTCTAAATCATCATTAAAACTTCAGTACTCTTCTATGTTCTTAATATTACAACAGTTCTAATGTTTCGGTTTGTAAACAGGATAAAGTCAGTTCCTGTTATGCTGCAGATGGTTAATTATAACTAAAATCTGCGTATGACTGTTTATCGTATGTACTGAACAATAAGTCACATTTTCAGCGAGTACTTTGCGATAAGTAATAAATGCAGGCACTTTGGCTATAATCTATTATGACTTATTATTAAAAGAAAAACTTTTTTATACAAGAAGGTGATAAACGAGCCCGATCTATCCATAGACATGTGCAACAAGCGTTTGCAAGTTGAAAATATGTTGCATACCTTTAATTTACAGCGGAGGGGATAGCCTTAAAAATGAACAACTATCTTCTAAACACCTTTTCCTCATCAAATCTTCTTTCCCTTCCTATCCTATCCTTATCAGGAAAGGGTGGGGAAAGGTAGAGGACATAAAATTAGGACTCCGGCACCTTACTCAAAAGATAAAACCCAGAATACTTCTACTTCACGGCAGCCTTCTTCTTCTTTCGTGCAGCAGATGAGATGTTGTTGCGGACTCTACTCACTGTTAATTACGCATCATTAATATATTTTCCCACTCTTTCGTTAGGCTTTCTTGTTTCGTGTTGGCTGTTTAATACTTGTCATAAACTTCTTTCTTAAGAAGGTAGCATTAATATATCTGCCTTTCCTAGTAGCAAATGGCTTCTTTACTTACTCTTAATATAACAAACATAGTTAACCTGCTCATGGGTACAATATTAGTGAATAAGCTTGGGTTGAATTCTAAGGACAGTTGTTAGGAAATACATTTACATTCCTATTTTAACATTGATGTAAATTTCGTAAACATAAGCTGTGAGCAAAAAAACCACTTAGTTTTTGTAATTGTAATATGTAGCAACCCACCTGTGCAAGCAAAGTATTCGTAACAACAGCTGATAATTTTACAAGGTGACGTCAAGGATTGTGTTTTTAATCAATGCTATTGCAATCCATCGTGGAGTTTTATCCTTTAAATAACTGAGTAAGACTAATTGACATATTAACGTGTTCAATGTTTTTTTGTCATCTTTCCTGTTCACCTTGAATATGTAGTTTATTAGCAAACATTAATAGAAACTGGTATATAAATACGCTATCATTTATGTTTTGTTTTATCGATGTTTAAATATTGGTTTTACGAAATTTTGTGTTGGATTATTTTTTTTTAAATTATTATTATAAATAATGTTAACGTTATTTAATGTAAGCAAAGACTTGCAACATAAACAATTAGACGGAATTAATCTCTAATCTTTTAAATATTACTATTATAAATATAAAGTTCGTTAGTTGTTAAAGTCAGTAAAATAAAATTTAAAACAGTAATAAATTAAACGAATATATCGTTTAATTTATTACTGTTATTGTTATTGTTGTTGTCTAATGCAGTAGTTTTCGAACGCTTTTGTAAACATCATTTCATTGCTGGGATGTGACAATTCGAAATCGCCGTCCATTGGGTCAGTAGGCTCATATATAAAAGTGTCCGTGTCTTTTGTCTGTCCGCGTGTTGCGTACATCCGTCGCGTGAAAGTGGCTTTCTCTCCGCAAATTGGAGCAGTTTGTAAACGATGGTGTCAAAGGTCCTATTTGGTTTGACATAATGACTTGCATTATTTCAAGGCAAAATTAAAATGCTAATCATCATTTATATAAATAATTTGACCACCTGTCGCATAGATTCAAATAAGCAATATAAGTTGTTTTAACTTCTACTAGCTTTTGTAGATAATATACTCAAACCGAGTGTTTGGGGTTTTACCATTATTAAAATTTAAGTCGATTTAAATTGAATAAATAAATATTTCTTTATTAAAGTTGAGGTTGTGCGGTCGCGATAACCTACAGAATACAACTACCAAAACGCAATTTAATATGATTGATATGGCCCAACGAACTCAGAGATTCGCCGCTATAAATCTTAGTCGAGTCGTTTCGCGTTAATCATGAGTAATTTCCGCAAAGTGAACCTGTCTTACGATGCTAGCATAATTGCATTCCTGTCCACGACGAGATGAGATTGCACTCACTGTGTTCCTTATATTATGGCCAGGATCACTTCGCAGGTTACGTTTTATGACACGTCTTCTTGGAATACTTTGATCTGACACGTTGCATTGTCTAGATAATTACTATAATGTTTATTTTTATGAGCAAACAAACTTGTAAGTAATATTATTGGGCTATCTGGTACAAAGCATAGTTGACAAAGAGATTTCCTTATTATATAACAATGAAAATTATGCGGTATTAGAGTAGAAATCACATCCTTTAACTCATTTACTGTTGCCCTATCAATGTGAATAAACGCTCGTACCAATGAAAGTGATGTGAAGTGAAGCGATACCAAGATACCTATTTCCTATTCTTTTACGCGACCTCAAAAAAGAGGAGGTTCACAATTCGCTTGTATTTTTTTCGTTGACCTCAGAACTTCGTCATTTATGAACCAATTTGATAAAAAATGTTGGAAAGGGAACATTGTAAGGGTCCCGTTTAATTTTAAATGGCATTGAACCTTGGGTTTCGAAGATATAACGAACCACAATAAGAGCTTGTGCCTTGTTTTGGTTTAATGGATTTTAATGAGACGTACCGCGGCTATAAATGACTTACAAATAAAATTCTATAAATTTGAAGAGAGTTTTGTTATTGTTAAAGATTATTATTCAGATTAAATTCCTGTTTGTTAATTTTATAACAATGTGCAATTTTTGTCTACCTTTGGTGGTAGTTTACTATCGATGAAATGAATAAATTGCATTCAAGAAAAGTTGTTTATCGCTTTAGAAAATGTCTTTGAGTGTACCAACCTTTGTCGAAAGATCGTGTTAATTTTGTCTAGTGTCGTGCTACAGTATGTGCTGTAGATTATATGTTATAGTCTTAAAGTTAGGATCCGGTTTGAAGATTATCTGTGAGCCAATTTTGCCCTGCGATTTTACTCTTGATTAGGTTTTTATTTTTCTTTCTGCTCGTTTCTTAAGATTTAGTGTGTAATTATTGGGCCATCAAAAGCATAAATAATTTTTCAATTCCGATTGATGATAGCTCCTGAGATTATCGCGATCAAACAAACAAACTCTTCATTTTTATTATATTTGTATAGATGAAGTTCCGTTGAATATATACTCGTCTGTGATAAACATCTCAATGGATAGTATAGAGCTCTGTATTCACGGACATTCGCTACTCATAACTCATGACGTTCTCATTGCTCAACACCCGGCGCATTATCAGCTGACACGAATTAACAATTGTCTGCTAATGCGCTGCATTAATAATATTATGTAAAACGCTAATTGTGTCTGTTTGTACCGTTGTACAAGAGTACTGGTTGATAGGTAGGTACCAGGAATGGCTGTTTCTCTTTTGATGGACGATTGTGAAATGTAGTGTGATGCAACTTTGAGATCTAATTGAAAGAGTAAATTATCGAGATATTGATCAAGAATTTTTGTAAGATTGGGTCGATAGATAGGCGAAAGTTTTCATTAACTGCTTTATAATGTATGAAATAAGAGCCGTTAAAATGTGGTATAAATTATCGGAAACTGTGCCTTTTTTGCTTATGCGACAAACAGTCTAGCTTAGTTAATTATTCCCTGTCTTTTTTTAAGATGTAGACGCGAACTATCTTTGATGTTGATTTTGGGACAAAGCAACTTTTAAATTTTCATTCTACGGAATTATGATCACCGTCAATCAGGATAAAGTAATGAATTTCATATATTAACATTTTACTTTATTATTCCTGTAAAATGTGCTCGGATCGTTCCTACTTATTCCTACATCCCAACTCGTATGAGAACGAAAATGCTAATAACGTTTTCATCACTATCTGTTGGGAATAATACAAAACACGTGAGAAATTGTGTTTTTATTTCCTAGGTAGGCGTCATTTGTAGAGGTCTAGAATCCGTCCGGAGTTAAACGCTCAAAGGTTCCATTCAATCGCGATACGATGATGTAAGCAACCCAATGTTCATGCGTCGACTACGGGCTCTTATTTGTTTCTGACAAACAATGCATCGTTGATACGTTGATAGTAAACATTTATAACGATTTTCAGAATCTATAAAGTAGCAAGAATATTAGAAGCAAATATTTGAAGACAAATTAGTCATCCGCCAAATTAAATGCGATAAATAATCACTTTAATTTGTGATACTACAAATTGTCGTCATAAATTTTAATAAAACGCCACGTTTTTAAGGAAATGATGGGAAGGACAAGAGGATTTGACGGGAGATAGATAGAAGATGGAAAAAACAATTTTCTTTTTTATCCTCTATCTATTAAAAGTATTCAACATCTGCTTGTTGCTAATGCCCATAGATAGCAGCCACTTAATATCAGGCGACTGCTTGCTCTTTTGCCACCTTATACCATGAAATAGTTACACTGCCGGCCAAAAGTTTGAGACCACTTTGTACACAGGTTATAATTTGCAAAATATTTTAAATCTGCGTATGA